>NW_026468837.1:0-12140 GCF_026875155.1 Cherax quadricarinatus | reverse complement strand
CAAAAAAACCACCTCAACAACCCCTCTCAGCCCTCTGACTAATACTTTATTAACTCCACACCTTCTCCTAATTTCCACACTCCGAATTTTCTGCATAATATTTACACCACAACATTGCCCTTAGACAGGACATCTCCACTGCCTCCAACCGCCTCCTCGCTGCTGCATTCACAACCCAAGCTTCACACCTATATAAGAGTGTTGGTACTACTATACTTTCATACATTCCCTTCTTTCCCCTCCATAGATAATGTTTTTTTGTCTCCACATATACCTCAATGCACCACTCACCTTTTTTTCCCTCATCAATTCTATGATTAACCTCATCTTTCATAAATCCATCCGCCGACACCTCAACTCCCAAATATCTGAAAACATTCACTTCTCCATACTCCTCCTCCCCAATTTGATATCCAATTTTTCTTTATCTAAATCATTTGATACCCTCATCACCTTACCTTTTCTGTGTATATTTATTTATAATTGTTTTGTGCTTGTAAGCCTAATTATTCTTTTTTGGGGGTGTCTAGAATGGATTAATTGGATTTACATTATTTCTTATGGGAAATATTGCTTTGACTTTGAACAATTTGAGTTCGGCCAAGCTTCTTGAACGGATTATGGCCAAAACTCAAGATTCCATTGTAATAAAAAAAAAAACAAAAAATGTGAAGAAACATGAAATAGTTTACAGCAAAGTTCTGGCAGGTTGTGTTTGTTTGGTCAAGTGCCAAACAAACGGTCAACTACCGAGCAATTTTTTTTTACCAAACAAAGCACTCGAAAAACCGAATTGTTAGAGTTGGGTGTTGTTTGAGTACCGAGGTACTACTGTATATGCTTGTACATGCAAGTGTAGTGTGACCCAATGTAAGTAGAAGTAGCAAGATGTACCTGAAATCTTGCATGTTTGAGAGAAAAAAGACACCAGCAATCCTACCATAATGTAAAACAATTACAGGCTTCCATTTTACACTCGCTCGGCAGGACGGTAGTACCTCCCTAGGCAGTTGCTGTCTGCCAACCTACTACCTAGGAGAAAATGTTTCTTATTGGTGATAAATTTCAATTATTTCAATATGAATAAAACAAGGTCCTGCATAATACAGTACTAAAATCTAGTACAAGAAAATACAATGCAGTTGGATCTGGTCACAGGGATGAAAGAAGCAAGCAAAAGACCTAGGAATAATAATGTCAGTTGACATAACTTCTAGAGAACACCTCAAAACCCTTGTGGCCAAGACCAAGAGAATAAAAGACCGGATCTCGAGAAATCTCAAAACAAAAGAAGTCATGCCAGTGAGGGAACTTTTCAAAACATTCATAACTCTCATTTGGGAATATTTTTTCTGTCCTCTCATCTTTTAAAACAAATGAGAAAATTAGTTAAAAAAGGGTAAACATTATTACAATAGCATAGAACTCAGTAAAAACCTTTAATCTATTGGGATTACTTCAGAACACTCGCAAGGGCTCTAGGTAGGAGTGTACCTAATCTAACACTAAAGATCTTGTAGGAGTAAAAAGATAAGGAAGAAAGATTAGAGAACACTCAATGAGAAGCAAGAGGCACCAAAAAAACAGTTGAAGAACTGTTCAAAACCCATGGTAGACAACTTGTCAACCTTCTCCCAGCAAAATAAAAAATATTGTTGGAGGAAAGGGAAAGCAGTCTTCAAAAACAAAAACTAGTTAAGTTTTTAAAAGGGGATGCCTGATTAACAGTTCTGTATTTGGTCTGTCCAGTTTTATCAGGCAATCAATAGGACAGTCCCAGCCACAAGCTGGGCTGTGAGAATGGAAAACTCACCAAACGTCACAAGTAATCACAGGATGTTATATGATGATTAACCTGTCATTGCTTTCTCCACATTAGATTTAAGCTCAAATTTTTGATATAGTACAATGGTCCAGGGAAGGGCCTAAATGTTGCTGATTTTCATTTCCAGTTTGTGGATTAAGTTGTGTGTTTGCCTTTATAAGAAAATTACAGAACAGGTAATTATGACAGAACCATGGTGAAATTTCAGTGCTAAGTTGTAGCAAAATTATACTAAATGCATCCAAAGTCAAAATCAGAGTCAAATTTTATTTCCTAGAATTATAAAAGGTATTGTTTCAGCTTTGGATTACAGCTTTTTTACATTTGGGAAAGCCCTGTAGTGAAGCATTTTGGGTACTAAAACAAATACTTAGGAAACTGCTTAATGCTTAGCAGTTAAATAGGATAGAGACCTAGGAATTCCTTGTTGTGGGGTTTCACTGTAGGAAAAAACCTAAAGGATACACAAATAACCTGCACATAAAAGAGGAGCTTACGACTTATGACTTTGTAAATGGTCCAAGTCGGACCGAAACGTCGTCGTAAGCTCCTCTCTCTATGTGTGGGTTATTTTTTGTATCGTTCCAGTCACGGTATTGTGCCTTTTTTGTTAAAACCTAAGGACCCTGCTAGAAATATGTCACATTGCTTGGTTTTCCCTTTGGGGTTTTTAACCTTTTGTGTTAATAATCATAAGTAGCAATCTTTTTTATAATCTCTCTTTTATGTACAAAAAGGTTGCATTATGATTATTATAACAAAAATCATTTAACTCCATTTATTCTGTGAGTAATTAATTAATCATTTCATATTCCAGTTTATATTAAAAACCCATCACTTACAGAATACCTTCTATATTAGTACTGTAAATGAAGCTGTGTTTTAAAATTGAAAACAAATTGAATTGGATAAAGAAACAGCATGAATTTAACAAAGGAAGAAAAAAATGCTTTTTGTTTATTCTATATAAACAGTGTCATGTAGATGGATTCATACATGAGACTGAAGTGAGGATTGACTACTGAAATGAGTGTGCAGGGGAATGATGGCACAGAATGAGATTAGTACAGATTGACATCACTAATCCAGCACCATCAGGACCTGCTAGGGTGCCAGATAGGTGATTTTTGCTGTGGATTACAGAGTGGTTTAGATTAGAATTACACTAAAATAATGGCGGTATTGATCGCAATCGGCGATTTCACACACTTTACCTCATATTTTTCGGCCATTCCATGTTCCAGTCTACCAAACTCATAAAAAGCTATTTCACAAGTATTCCTTCTATTCTGTTGATGAGTACAAGAAATTGCCCATTTACCCTATTTCAGCTACCCAATAAGTGATCGGAAATGGAATTTGGCAATTTCACCAACAAAATTTCAAGAGAGGCCAGTTCAATAGGTATCCATAAATAAAACAATCGGGCATTAAAAAACATTTTTCTCTGTTCATAGTCATGTCTCCAGCCCCTCCTATATTATGCTTGCTTTACCATTTTAATTTTTTATTCAACACAAAAAATAGGAAGATTTACTGTTATGTAGACTACTTGCATTATTGCTAATATTGTAATAAATAATATCAACCCATTCATGGACTGTGTTTAGACCAGCCTCAGTTGGACATGATTGGGTTGTGACATCATTTGTTTTACTCTTGAAACATTGGGCAAAATTGATATTTCCTCTACCTTGAGCTCAATTTCAAGGTACTTTCTGTCTTGAAACAATTGAAATCATTTCTATTTCTTAAATACATTTCCAATTTTATTCAAAACAAGACCAAAAAAACGAGAATATATTTATAAAAACCATAATTGTAAATACACTGCAAAGTTGGTTTTACACAAAAAAACGGATTGCAGTTTTTTTTCCATATGCACTTCATGCTGCAGGATTTTTTTTATATAGTGCACACTTACAATATAGACATATTTAGAGAGCTCATATGTAGGCCCAAATTTACCTGTCACAAGCTTATTGAGTGAAGCTGAGCTCTGGCGACGAAGTTAACCTTCAAAGCCACTGTCGGGAACATGGCTAGGGATATAAAAGTGAGCAGGTTATAACAATAAATGGAAATTAAGAAACTGGAATGACTTATGCAGCAAAGTAGGCCACCAAACGTAGTAGCAGGTTGGTGTGGCAACATCGGTAAAATTTGAAATATGCTAGCGAATTAGTGCTGATGGATTTTCTGATTGCCGGATTAGTGATGCTGACTTGTATAAAATTTAACTACACTTCTAAACAGACATGTTGGAACTAGATTTTCAGAAATTATCTTATTTTTTTTTGTACTCATGAAGATTGTAATGAAATGACTAAGATGTATAAAAACTGCACTTGCCACTCCAATAGTTGTAATTATAAATTAATAGTTTTGTCATTTCTGTTAATTGAGTCTGAGTGAGGGGAAAGTGCGGAAAAGTTAAGTTTTGGTGGCAGAACTAGTTTAAATTTAGTTATTTTAAAGAGTAGGGAATGGAAGTTTTGAAATAGGTTAGAAGAAAATTAAGTGAAAAAGTAGAATTACAGTAGAATATAAATTTAAAGTACCCATTTACTGAAGTGGCATGGGGTTATTTGGTGGAAAAAAAGTGTAATTTTTAATGGGATTGTTGAACTAGATGGATGTAGGTAGCATAAAATACCAAAGTTTGACTTTGGATACAGAAACCTTTAAATCTGCTGTTGTATAATATGAGTATTTTGCACTGCAGTAGTATTTAAAATATTTTTGTGATAACCTGGGGGCACCACTTGGAATGAGTTATGTTGTACCCTATTCACACCAGTACTTCTCTGGACCCCAGAGAGGTATTGATATGTCCTTTGTGCTCAGTAATGACCTTGCCTGTCTGCTGATGTATGCCTGCTATGGTTAATGTTAACCTTGGTACCTGGAGTAAACATTGCATTTTCACTACATCTCTCATCACAAATAATCCATTGCCAGGTAATTCATTTCACTAAGCAGACCCTGCTGCTCCTCAAGAGTTTCCATAGTAGATGACCATTTATTTTGCCTAGTACACAAGTCTTGCTATAACCAAACTGAATGCTTGGCTTCCCTATCATCAAGTCTGGCTGGTTATTGTTTCCTTGTGAAGATTACTGTGTGCTTGGTGCAAGATGATCTTACTTGAAGGCCTTAATGTGTTTGGGAACACCCTTCTCACTGCAAACCTCAAAAAGCTGCCATCATTGTTGGGTCCAGTGCATGTTGAAAGGGCATAGGCCATTGCACTATTTCAGGGGTTTCCTAGTTTCTTCTGCACAGGAACTGGACTTGTTGCAACCTGGCTCCATCTTTGAGTCTCAGCTTCTTCCTGGGCCATACCCCAGCTGCTTGTCTGTTACTTTTCTAGCTTATACTATAGCTGGTGGCTGTGCTTTGAACAAGTGAATAACAGGCTGGCATCTCTGCATTTGCTGGCTGTGGTCTTTGTCTGGCATTTAGAAATGTGCTTCAGTGCTTCCTGTTGACACCATAATTCCAGGAGGTGCCATTCCTATTTCTTATCTTTCTGGTCCTACTCCAGACAGGACCCTCTCCATGAGATTCCTTTCATGGTGTTTCATTGCTGGACCATTGGCTGTACCCAGCATGTGGGAGTTTAGAGACTGGCTTTCTGTACACTATATGGCATTGGAATTCTTAAATAATGCCATTGCTCTCCAGTACTCAGGACAGTGAAGTAGGGCATTTCACAACTGTCACTGGTTTTTTCCCATTGTTAATCCATTGACATGTTTGCCTTCAGTTATTGAGGACTTTTTTTTGAGTAGCATAGTGGAGCAGAGTGTATGTATGATACAACCTCTCATTTCATCTCCAAGATCTTCCTGGTGCATCAACAGGAAATTATTATGCCTCCCTGCCATTGTTTGGTGTGCAGTTTGGCTTTGCCAGATTCTGCACCTCTGTTCCTTTCAGTGTGTACTCACAGCTCATGGGACTTTGGCACCCTCATCAGCTATAGTTTACAATTAACTAGAAGCAACTTGAAGCTATCCACAGAGTAGTCTTACACTAGGGACACTTACGGAATTCTGACAGTCTCAACAGCCCATTCTTAATTCGGACATTAACACGTCCTAAGAAATGCCCCAAATGCTTCATGGTTTCCTGTCTCCTGGGTGGGTATACCTACATAGTTTCTACCTCTCATCAACAGATACCTCCTCCATCTCTGGTATGGTTTGAGGGTGTGCTATTCTGTGTGGCTCTGCCAGAACCTTAACACGGAATATTTCATTTTGACCCTAAGGAAAAATGTGTTTTTGTCAGGGACCCTGGGGTCCAGTGTCGACCTTCCCCAACTGTTAAGTTTCAGTTGTCAACTGTGGTTCAGAGTACAGGTAGCCCCAAAACACAAGATGATGTGACCATAATAGTTGAAAATTACCTAGCATTCTGATATAAAAAGAGGTCATTACTGAGCACAGAGTGTACATGTAGATATTACCGAGGTCAAGAGAGGTGAGTATTGGTGTGAATGAGGTGTGGCATATTTCAAGTGGATATTAGGATCTCTGATGTTGAAATGTTTTTTGTGAAAGGTCAGCATGATGTAAATTTGTATGAAAGTATCCATGCAAATACAGCTCATAACAAAATAAAATCAAAATTTTTATTTCTTTGCAAAGTTTACAATGTGTGGTTTACATGTTACAAAATATTAAGTACATGTACAAAGAAAGCCACTAACATGCTTAGGCATTTCAGGCAGACTAATCCTAATTCTTACTGACTACTCTATATTGACACAGGTTATGGAGTGGTACCTTGCTTATGAACCTATTCAGTAAGCTGAGTGAGCAAACATGCAACGCATAACTACACTAATGTGGAAGTCTTAAGATCTACAGTTCATCTTTGCATAATATATAAATACAATGGCTTTGTATTTGTAATTATGTTTTTTACTGATGTAATACTATAACACTGAGGCATATTTCCGTGTGTCTGCCTGTTGTAAAATAAGTTTGAAAAGTTCAATATTTAGGCAGATGCTGTGTGCATAGGATTTTTAAGTTAATAATTTTTAATATGCTTACAAAGTAAAAGGACACAAGTGCAACTAATGTGCCTTCTTTCCTTTTACTTTACATATTGTCGGTAATTCTACCAACATATATCCAGTATGCTTACAGATAAAATACACATATTAAAAAATAAACTGGTTGAAGTAATACATACGAAAGTGTAGAGTCTTGGAAGAGGTTTCTCTATTCATTACAGGATGCACGCGCCAGACAAATGAGACGAACAGTTATGCGATATTGCAATCTCTCAATGCTCATTACTTTGACAATGGTATCCCCAGCTGTCAAGAAACGATTTCCCTCAAAAGAGCATTTGATTGATGCTGGTAATGGATAAGATTAATTTTTTTTTTTTTTTTTTGCTTTAGTCATCAGTTCAAGCTTTCCCTTTTTCTGCTAAGGAATTACTAAAATGGCAAATATCACTTTCTCATGCTTTCTCTCGGTCAGGTTTCTTTATTTAAAATATAAATCTGTAAATTGGATTTTATTTTGTAATAAATTTCATTGTGCATTTGAAGCACATTATGCTAACTTTATTTATTTTACTATCATTGAAATATAATTCTGAAAGTCTGGAATATATGAAACTCAAACTTGTACTACAGAAAGCAATAAACCTATCAGTTTTATACAGAAACTTTACTAATTTATTAATATTACGCTTTGAAGAAGGATCTCCGTTTCCCTATTTCTGGTATGACTAGTCAAAATGTGGCTTACATTAACTCACAAAGTCAGTGTCGTTTAGCAATTCCTTAGCAGTAGCTAAAAAAAAGAGAGAGAAAAATCAGCAAATACTGATAATCACAGCAAAACAGAAAGTACTGTAACAGTACTTTAATATTTTCTGCACTTGTTTTGGAGTGATGTGCCTTGGATATGGATTCAATTAGAGCATGGGCACGTACTGACCACATTACACATAATGACAGCAGGAAATCAGCTTTTTTAATAATATAGTAAATAATCAAAATAAAAATCTGAATTCATCACTCAGTATTTATTTTATTTTTTTGATTTACACTTGAAGCACAAGTATATGCATGTGTATTTTTTTTATTTATTTATTTATTTTTTTTCAATCTTGAATAAGCTTTGTGAATGTGCAGATTCTATTTTAAACAATGTCACTAAGTTGTCGAATAATCTTTCAGTAACATGAATGACATGTACTTGCTTTATTATAACTTTATTAACAGTTTGAGAAAAAATATGCATGCTCAGCCATAAATCAGATTTTCAAAAAGCTATTTTTTTTAATGCAGTAGTTATGTACATAGTCAGATTTCTGATACGTACAGTGCCTGGACTATTAAAAAAAAAGATGCCAATCTAACAGTGTTCATGCATTTGATTTGTACAGTACTTGCCTATGTGAATTTGTGGATAATGAGCTTAATCTCCTTAGTATCTTAACCAACAGTAGATTGGTGTGATAGTTCCCTAACCTCATAGACTCGATCATATTTATGCTTGAACCCCATATGAGCAATTTGCCTGCACTGCTGCTTCAAGCAGTGCATTCTATACACTTGGTAATCTTGTGTTAAAGATGTTTCTCTTTGCTTCTCTCTTTCTTATTTGAATAAATTTCCATTTGTAGCCTTTCTTGGTCCAGTCATTGAGAGCAGCTTGTCTTTGTTCCCTTTATCAATGCCCTGGGGTATCTTGTATATTGTGATAATGTCCCTTCTGAGTGATTGCCTATTTATAGCTACAGGAACAAAGCTAAGCACAAGGTGCTCTATCTTGTCCATCTAGTTTTGTAATATTAAGCTCTCAGAGCCTTTATCAAAGCTCAGCTGAGCTTCATTACACAGACTTGCCTGCTGGCAATCCTGTGGACACACTCAAATTTCCTTAGTAATTACCTACAGTACTGCATGTAACTAAAGGAATCAAGCTCTGCTTACGGTGTCCAGTCTTCCGTAATTAATTAACTATAATTTTCTAAATTTACAATGGCTATGCCATTTACTAGCTCCTCTTTTAGTCCATTCCATTGCTCCACTGCGATTGAAAATAATAATATTTGTTAGACACTTCTTTTTTCAGTTTACAAATGCATTTTTCTTTTTTTTTCCCTTTTTAAAACCTTTATTTATTACTTCATGTACTTACTGTATATGATGTGTGTGTGTTTAGGAAAGTGTAGACTTTGTTGTGGCTAGCATTATATAAAATATGGTTATCAGTTATTGTGGTTTATAGCGGAAAAAATATTTTCTTATACGTACTACTTGCTGCTATTACAGTGCGGAATTCTACTTTGAGAGAAACTACATATTTTGTGGATCCTCTGAGCTTTTACAGCAGATACTGGGAGTTTTCCTAGTCTGCTCCTACTCAGGTCTGATTTGATGGTGTGTGTATGAATACATATATAATATTGTTTTAAGTAAAATATCATCCATTATGCGGAATGAGTTGATGACCCTTTTGACAAAACTGTAAAACTGACATTCACTATGAACAGATGTGTTTAACTTCAAAATTTGTTACTGACTAGGGGATCAGGGTGGTGTAATGCATTTTAAGGAACATTTCATTGGATTCGTGAATGGTACATGGTTTTCTAATGTTTTAACTAAATTTCTGACTGAGCCACTTCATAAAGATAATGTAAGTGAATTTAATTGTTTAGGTGCTAAGGCTACAGTAATTTTATATTAAGAGGGAAAAACTCTTTCATTGAATACTATTTCTTTCTTTATTCCATGTGGCTATCATTCATTCAACTTTGGTGTCTGATGTGGCACAGTTAATTAGTACTATGCATGGCTTACAACGTTTTTCTGTTTGCTGCCTCTGTTAAGTGGTAGAAAATTCTCACAACATATGTTAAGAATCTCACTTTGAAGCTTCTCATAAGACAAGATGGGGGAGCTATATAGACAGTGTGAAACAATAAAACTACCATTTTCTGTGGTTGGGACCAATTTGGAAGAATTGGTGCAATGACGGTGGATGATGCTGAAGTTGGACACAAGGTGCAGTGCCTTGCAAATACTTTTATGAAGTTTCAGTTTCTCATGTTGAAAGTATTTTCATAAGAGGCCTTTTATAGGTAAAAACAGTAATTTACTTTAAATCAATGAAGATGGTTTTAGCAACTGGATTCACATAAGTGTCTTGATTATTTTCAGCATCATAAATGGAATATGGAGAAGTTCTTGTCAAATGTGATGAAAATAGCAAAAAAAAAAAAAAAAAAAAAAAAAAAAAAAAGTAAAATTGCAAGAAGTGGCATTTTACTGAAGATCCTCATTAAAAACATGCACCAGAAGAATGGATAAAAAAAATCTCTGACACACTTCCTACTTTGCCATAGGCAGCATGTTGGAAAAATTCATCCTGCTGATGAATCAATGAAGAATTTTGGGTTTCTTTAAAAGTTAAGCTGCCTGCTGGAAGAAGATATGCTATTAAAGCACTGCTTGAACTTGTACCTAGCATAAACCAGACATTAATAGTGTGGCTTGTTTCACTGAAATGAACTTCTGCTGCATTCTGTAGAATGAAGTGCTTTCCCATTTTTAGACTTGTATTCAGCAAAACTGAGCAATGTATTTCCTAATGTGTGACTACATTTTCTTTAAAATGAAACAGCTTAATTAAAAGTTATCTTAGGTACAATTATTATTATTATAATCAAAAAGAAGCGCTAAGCCACAAGGACTATACAGCATCTTAGGTACAAAATGTCTGAAGATAAATGTATCATTGTCCATTACTGTAGCTAATCTGTAGCTACAGAAGCAGAGCTAAATTTGTGGAGTCCCATCTTTGATGCCTGTTAATTCAGAAATATCTTACCCACAAACTACAGTTCAGTTTTTTCCCCCTTATAATGTCATATTTGTATCAGTCATGTTAGGATTGTTTCTCTTTTTCTTGAGGTTTTTCTTTCTTTTCATTTTAAACTTCTTCCCCCCCCTCCATCCTCCCCTTACTCCTTCATTTTTTTTATTTATTACTTTCATCACCATACCCTTTTCTATATTTACACTTTTACTCTTCTTCATCTACATACCTATCCAAACTCCTCCATCAGCTTTCACACCTTATCTTCAGAATCACCCAAAAGAGGTGTCATTGGCAAAATGGAACTATAACCACTCCTTCATATTAGTCATATCTCTTAATCCCACACCTTTTCCCAACACCCTAGCAGTCACTTCTTTTACAATCTCATCTTTAAATATTTAACAACCATGATGACATTACTCATCTATGTCTAAGCCTACTTTTATTGGAAAATAATCCCCTTGTCTCTCACATAACCTAACCTAGGCTGCTTTTAGTAACCTACTACCAGTTCCATACATTTTCAACATCTACACTGTTCATTATCATATGCCTTTTCTAAATACATAAATTAAACACATTTTTCCTTAACCCTATTGCAATAATGTTCATGTGTATACTTCAATGTGATGCTTGGTTTTACATATCCCTCACCCTTCCTAAATCCTCTTTTCTTCCTCTGCAATCCTACTTTGTGTCTTACCCCTAACTTTTTTCAATAAAAATTCTACTGTACATTTTACTTGGTACATAGTACAGTCTACAGGCTTGCTACCCTAAAATTTCTCTCTCTCACTCTCTGTATGTCTCTCTGTATCTCTCTGTCTCTCTCTGTCTCTCTCTGTCTGTCTGTCTGTTCTCTCTCTCTCTCTCCTCTCTCTCTCTCTCTCTCTCTCTCTCTCTCTCTCTCTCTCTCTCTCTACACTCTCTCTACACTCTCTCTCTCTCTCTCTACACTCTCTCTACACTCTTTACCTCTCTCTCTACCTCTTTCTCTCTACCTATCTCTCTCTCTACCTCTTTTCTCTCTACCTATCTCTCTCTACCTCTCTCTCCTCTACCTCTCTACACCTCTCTCTCTCTCTACCTCTCTCTCTCTCTACCTCTCTCTCTCTCCCTCTCTCTCTCTCTCTCTCTACCTCTCTCTCTCTCTACCTCTCTTCTCTCTACCTCTCTCTCTCTCTACCTCTCTCTCTCTCTACTCTCTCTACCTCTCTCTCTCTCTCTCTCTCTCTTCTCTACCTCTTTTTTTTTTACACAGGGTTTGACAAGGTTAAGGATCCCTAGCTTTATTGACAAGCTATTTACAGGTTAAGGATTCCTAACTTTATTGGCAAGCTAAGAGCTGTTACCTACTCAGTCTTTGAAAGCATTTTTATTGTTATGAGCATACAAAATAGGGAAAGGATGAAGTTGGAGCCCTCTGGGGCCCTTTTTTATTTTATCAATCT
>NW_026468836.1:0-13010 GCF_026875155.1 Cherax quadricarinatus | reverse complement strand
AAGGGTGTTCATCTCTCTGGGGCTGGAGTGGTTGCATTAACCACTTAAATAGAGGGGGTAATTGATGACTTGTCTAGGACTTTAAACTGATAGATTATAAAGGTATGGGTGTGTGTTGGGAAACAATCGGCTGCAGAATTAGGGTTGGAAACTGCAGATATTACCAGGTCCCCTCAGGAATATGTTTAAAAGAGAATTCAACATAAAATTGCTAATAAAGGCAAAGCAACTGATCAACAAGCAAAAAGGATAGTAGAGGGCAACGAGTGACTAACTCCCTTAACGTTTGCTACACAAATAGTAGGAATCTAAAACATATGATAGATGAGCTAAGTTTACTTTAAAGTGCAGGTAATATGATATTATTGCTATAACAGAGACCTAAACATAGAGAAATGCCTTCTTAATGCAACATACAGGGTTAAAAAACTATTCCACACTGATAGGGTCAACAAGAAGGGTGGTACAGTGGCTATGTATGTCAGAGATAATTTAAACTGCTGTGTTATACATGATATAAGATTAAAAAAAACGGACACAGAATCTTTTGGCTACAATTTCTCGAGAGTCGTGAAAAATTAATTTTGGGTGTGATTTATAGGCCCCCAAAACCTTGATAGGAAGTGGGGGAGGCTGCTATGGGACGAATTTCATAATTTTTTGAAAATGTTGTGTTAATGGGAGATTTTAACTTTAGACAATTGATTGGAACATGAGTCGGGAAAATCTTGAGTTTAGTGATTTCTTGATACAGTTCACGATTGCTTTATAAAACAGTTTGTGACAGAAACAACTAGAGGAAACAATCTGCTTGACTTGGTTCTTGCCAACAGAAATTCACTAATTAATTCACTAATTAGTCTTGAGGTGAATGATGAGCTTGGGAAAAAGCGATCACAAATCATTTAGTTTCAATATATTATGGAATTACCCAGTAAACTGCAATCAAGTCTCTGTCCCAGACTTCCGCTTGGCCGATTTCACGGGACTGACAAATTATCTGGGTGGGCTATGCTGGGATGACCTGACTATGGGGCAGGTACATGGTGGGTTTACCAATTATGACGTTTTTCAGAGAATAGTTTTAGCTTCCCAACAATTTTTTTTCCGAGTAGGGAATAAGATCTAGCAAAAATGAACCCAAATGGATGAACAATAGATTATAAAGCCTCCCTTTTGTCAAAAGAGAGGCATATTTAGGCGTATCAGAAGGGGGATGGGCAGTTAAGAAAAACAATATACTCATTTAAAGACGAAAAACAAAAGGAAAAGAGATTATGAAGCTAAAGGTTGTAAGGAATTCGAAGACTAACCCAAAAGGGGTCTTTCAGGTATACAGAAGTAAGATTAGGAACAAGATAGGCCCATTTAAAAGCAACTCAGGTTAGATTACTGACAGTGACATGGATGAGTAAAATTTTTCAATACTTCATCTCAGTTTTCACACAGGCAGATATTTGCAAAATTCCAGAAATAATAAATTATTAGAACAGGACGATAACAAACTATGCCCGACTGGGGAAAACCAGTGACATGGCCCCTCAGACAATAGAGAAATTAAAACCTAAAAAATCCTCAGGCCCTGTTGAATTGTTTGCAAGGGTTTAAAGGAATGTAAAGAGGAACTTTGAAAATCTTTGGCTAGCTTTTCAATATATCACTACAAACTGGCTTTAATGCCTGATAAGTGGAAAATGGCAAATGTAATACCTATTTAAAAGGCAGATGACAGGTCCCTAACTTTGAACTATAGACCAATAAGCCTTACCTCCATGTGGGAAAATTTATGGAATCAATAATTGTCGAGGCAATTCGTAGCCATTTGAAATGCATAATTAATTAATGAATCTCAACACGCGGTTTTACTAAGGGGCGTTCCACTCTTACGAATTAACTGACTTTTTTCGCTAAGGTGTTTGAGGAGGTAGATCAGGGTAATGAATAGGATGTTGTGTATATGGACTTCAAAAGGGCTTTCGATAGAATTCCTCATCAGAAGCTATTGAGGAAATTAAGGCACACGGAATAGGAGGAGAAATTTTTTTCCCGGGTAGAGGCATGGTTGACAAATAGGCGCAGAGAGTTTGCATAAATGGGGAGAAATCAGAATTGGGACACAAGCGGTTGTTCTGCAGGGTCAGTGGGTTGGGCCTCTTGTTGCTCACAATTTACATAATCGACACAGATGAGGGAAAAAAATACCGATATATGCAAATTTGCTGATGACACCAAAATAGGCCTTACAAATTTATTTAATGAGGATATTAGGGGCACCCAGGATAATTTGAAAAGACTGATACAGTGCTCGGAGAAGTGGCACATGCAGTTTAATATAGACAAATGCAAAGTTCTAAATGTTGGACAGGAAAATAACCATGCCACATATAAACTAAAAAAATGTAGATCTTAATACTACTGATTGCGAAAAGGATTAGAAGTTCTGGTTAGCAGTAATCTGAAACCAAGACAACAGTGCATTAGTGTTTGCAATAAAGCTAACAGAATCCTTGGCGTCATATCAAGAAGCATAAATAATAGAAGTCCTCAGGTTGTTTCTCAACTCCATATGTCCTTGGTTAGGCCTCAATTAGATTATGCTGCACAGTTCATGGTCACTGTATTAAAGAATTTATATAAATGCACTGGAATACGTACAGAGGAGGATGACAAAGTTGGTCCCATGTATCAGAAATCTTCCTTATGAGGATAGACCGAGGGCCCTCAATCTGCACTTGGGGGGGGGATATGATTGAGGTGTATAAATGGAAAACAGCAATAAATAAAGGGGATGCAAATAGCGTGCTGAAAATTTCCAGCCAAGACAGGACTCCCAGCAATGATTTCAAGTTGGAAAAATTCAGATTCAGGAAAGTTATAGGAAAGCATTGTTTGGTAATAGAGTTGTGTATGAGTGGAACAAACTCTCAAGTACCGTCATAGAAACTAAGACGTTGATTTAAAACTAGGTTAGATAAATACTTGAGTGGGTGGGGTGGGTGTGAGTGGCGCCTGACTAGCTTGTGCTACTAGGTCTTATGCTTTGCTCCTTTCCTTAAGTGGAAGTGACCTGACTATTTGGGTCATTGGTCTAAGCCGGGAAGTAACATCGACCTTCCTCGCATGGGTCAGTAGGGCTGCTGCAGTGTTTCCTTCTTTCTTTTCTTATGTTCTTATGTAAACGTTAACTTCTGTAAGCAGTTAGCTTAACCACCTAGCTTGTGTGCGTCTCTGGTACCAGCTGAGCTAACTTAATCTAATTTAATTAATCCTTGTTATTTAACTGTGGTCTAGCTAAGTTAAGACCTCTGTCACTACAGTCCCTGTACTACATCCAGGTTCTGAAAGACCAGAAATATTGTGGAGATTTTCTGCGAACTGCCTCCTAACGTGCAGCTAATATAGCTAAAACTGTTGACACAGACATCCCGAGATAATAACTCAGGCACGCCAGTGGCTCGTGCAAGAAAATTTCACAACAGTACCTAACAGTACATGGCAAGTCAACTTACTTGAATGAGGAAGGCCACACTTCCTTACTCTCGGTACCTTAGAAATGACGAGCTTCGGTGTTGTGCATCCGCCAAAATCTCCCAGCAAAATGTTCTCAATCAGCTTCAGCGATAAAAATTGGCCAATAATGCTGACAGAAACATAGATCCAGTTCGCTGGAGCCTGTCTGGATACTAATAGGTAACCTCGGTGCTTGAGGAAGCTTCTGTTCAAGTAGTTCCTCTACCAAAGTAAGATATGCCGGTTTCCTGGCTATTCAGTTGACACGTCCGGTCTCAGTGATTTTGATTCGTAACTGACTAGCTAGGGTCTCTTAACTGACTTCATTCGAATTGGAAACACTAGCTATCTAACTAATACTACTATATTAGACCTATTTTAGGTCTATATTAGACCTATTTTAGGTCCTAAAACTACATTAATAATTCCTACGGTTATTTTCTGCTTTTTGTAAACTACGTAAAATCTTCCTAGAAGGACAAATATTAATGTACAAATGTTGTGTAAGTAGGTATATTAAGGGCTCATTAAGCTTGTGCACTATGAACCGTTTCGTGAAATATTTTGGTATCCAAAAATAATTTCCAAAAGGGAAGTAATAGTAGTAATCTTAGTAGTAGTAGTATAACTGTGGTGAGCTGGGCTGGGTTTGAGAAGTGCCTGTCTGCATCACGTTATATCGGTCTCCAAAATGAGGAAAATCTTTTATCATCAATCTGCACATTGTGTAACTGCTGGACCTTTAATGAATTGTATTACTGACGAAAATTAGGGTAGCCTCCATATATTTTCTCCTTTGTATCTTCTTCCTTAATGACTAACTTGACCTGAGTAGGCATTAGGTGCCCAATATCGTCTCTGTGCTGAGCACAAGCGTTTTATGGTCGACACGAATGCAGGCATTCTTGTGCTCACGAATCCTTATATCCAGAGTTCTTGCAACTGCGTCCTGGAAATTCTGTAATCTCTTAGAATGTAGCCCATAACTATTATTTTAAATCCTGGTGTCATGATGGGAGAAGACAAGCTGCAGAGCGTTCTTGTTGGTTGGTTTGCGGTAAACTATAAAAGAGTCTGTCGTTGCCTGTGAGTAGAAGCGCGTCGAGAAACGGCAGTGGGTTGTCCTCCTCTAAAGTTTAATTTAAATGTAGGTCCATAGTGTTG
The DNA here is from genome assembly GCF_026875155.1 of Cherax quadricarinatus. Taxonomy (NCBI): domain Eukaryota; kingdom Metazoa; phylum Arthropoda; class Malacostraca; order Decapoda; family Parastacidae; genus Cherax; species Cherax quadricarinatus. The sequence goes on along the minus strand of NW_026468836.1, from coordinate 8,336 downwards.
ATGGTTATTGAGGATGTCACATGTTTTTAGTCTTTTGGATACCGTGACCAAAATATCGTTCATATATCCACCAGACATTAGGGCAGGATGACCTTTCGTGACCAGTGACCTTAGCGTACTATCTTTGGTTTTCTAAGTGTGCTGGTGAGTCATACTGAGAAATGAATCTTTTTCTTTCTTTCATATATGTTTGGGATAGAAACGTGTGTTGCTTTGCGTACTTACTCTTGCGTCTTATTTACACAGACTCTGGGATTACAACTCCCACTCCTCCTATATCAACTTTGATAATAAGAACAACTTTATTCGGGGCCCGGGTTTTTTGAAATGCCTGGATCTAGCAAGAGTTTTGGGTGAAATACTTATTAAAATTTCTGGGTACGATTAGAAAGCTCGCCTGCAAACACGTAGGTGACCTTAGAAAATCAGAATTTTCGATGTGAATCATAAAAAGTTTGCAAGTTTCAACTCTCTCTCTGCCATATTTACAAAATGTACCTGGTGACCAAGTTATTAATCTTCGTCGTGAGGTGATTAATGATACCCGATTCCCTGTAAAATTCCTGGATTCTGGTGTACTTCCTCGAATTATGAATTGGTTTAATTGCTTTAGTTTTGAGACAAGAAGTATAAACAACGGTTCGGGCTAGCCAGGGGCTCACCCATTTATTTGTGCAAGTCCCAAGTTAAATGGATGCGATGCATGGCTGACATTTGGTCATAGCACCTATAAATCTAAATGTGCGACATCGTCAAAAACCATCAACACTCTGGAATCTAAAATTAAATTTACCTTGTTGCAAAATCACAGGAGTGACTCACTAGCGCGGGAACATGCATAACATCGAAACGTGGGGAAGTGAAGTGTGACAAGATATACTTTAGGGGTAAAAAGCAAAAACTCAGGTTATTTGATACGGGAGCCCCAAGAATGTATGCTACCCTGACGACCTTAAAAACGCGTGTATCGAACCCAGAGGTAATTCTGGATACTCTAGAAATTTAGTGTGGGCCAGGTTAGTTTTCAAGAAACAAGATTTATGACAAAGTATATAGAGGCGCCTAATTGCCATCAGTACTACAATCCATCAAAAGTTTTGGAGTTACACTATATCCAAATTGTTTATCAATAAAATATTGCTTATTTTGGAGACCGATGTTACGTGATGTTGACAGCGCTTCTCAAAGCCAACCTATCTCACAAGATTTTTAAATACTACTTCAACTACAACTACTACTACCCTCTCGCAGCCTGCAACTATATAATTTTCGTTTTACTTATTTTGTATTATAAGTGAAGAAGCCACTTGTGTCGAGTGGCCTTTTCAGTTATAATACAGAGGGGTCTTTTTCCCAATGTTTTCGGTATTACAGTACCATTTACTGCTTTCAGTGTAGCACTAGTTTGTTGTTAGTTTTAGCATGTTTGAAAAATACTAATATCATGGCTTTTATTATTGATGGAAAAGCCCATGTGCCTAAACTGTGATATGTCTCCACCAAAGCACCTTTTTGTCCTCATTGACAATGTAAACTTTGACAACTACGAGGTACAACCACAGGACCCCAAAACCAGCCGTGGATGTCAACCCCTTTGAATATACAACAACGTTTCATCACCCAATGGGCAACTAGTTTAGAAAAATTTTACCTACTTGCCAGCTGGTCACGAAACTCTTATTACATACAATTCAATGGTGTCCGGGTACATATCTTTCTTTTAACATACAATCACAACAAGCATATCATGTCTTAAGGTCATGTTAGCATGCAAGAATTGTCCTAAACTCATCATAACAGCGAAATGAACTGTGCTTCGCTGCAGATAAATCAGCACACTTTTAAAAAAGCATAGCAACTTCCGATCTCCACATAAATTTAGGGTTTAACAAGTATCTAAAAAAAAATTTTCTTCACAGAAGACTCGGGGACCTTTTCTTTTACCTGTATTCCCGTGCCATATATTATGATGTCTGGGATCCAGGGGATTACATTTTTAAACAAAAAACAAGCATTGTTGTTTAAAAATTAAACACTTTTGCTGGTGTTTTTTTTGACAGTTGAGGTTATCATATTACTGAACCACCTTCCCTTTTTCTTAGGGGCTTCGGACTTGTTTCGAATGAATAAACAATAACTTTTTTATGACGTTAAAACAGATGCTTGTTCTCCTTCAAGACCAGAAAAGTTACATTTGTATTGAAAAAAATCTTTCTTAGCTGCTAAAAGCTTGCATGGTAGAATAATGCAGCCTGCTGCAGAAAACAAACCTGCTGGGGTTTAACGACCTCTGCAGGTTAACAACGGCGCCTTCCATTATAACAGTTCCTTAAGTATCTCAAACTCCTCATCCCCCATAAGAAAACGAAAAAGAAATTGGCCCTGAACTATCTGGGAAATCCTGCATAAGCAACAAGTAATAATAAAATACTGGAAAACTTGCCAAAACAAAACAGATTTGGGAATCTTATTTTAGATAAAATTCCCTTTTTATTTAAATCTAAGTCGAAAATTTGTCCTATTGTATTTAGCACAAAAAAAATTAACCAAAAATGATTCAAGGGCAACCAAACTAATATTGCTCTAGGGATCACTTTTCTGAATACAAAACAACAAAATTTCATAGGACTAAAAATTTAATGTTTAGTAAATAACTTTGATAACAAAAGGGGAACTCACTAAGACGTTTTCTTAACAGTAAAGTTGCTAAGGAACTAAAGTTTTAGGATTGGAAAACTAACACAAAAGATTTTTTCATGTAGAACAAAGATTAAAAAGAAATTAGATCCTCTAAAATTAACTCCGAACACGTGACTGACAATGAGAATTAAATGCACTCATCTTTTAATAATTATTTATTTTCGTTTTTTTTCTCTGGAAGACACAAATGATAATCCCAGTTATTAATTATTATCACAATGAATGTTACAATTAAATAATCACAGTCACTAGGAAAAATGATAAAAAACACGGTGACCGATTAAAGTAAATACACCCCAAACTCTGATGAACTTTTTTAAGGGTTCTTAAAAGTGCAAAATATAACTTTGTGAACCATTAACGAAATTTTTTTCAATATATCTCATCAAACAGGTGTAGTGTAAGTGATGTGGAAGATGGCAAAATGTAATTCCTATTATTAAAGCAGGAGACAGCTCTTTACCGTCAAATTACCTCCCAATAAGTCTGACCTCAATTGTAGGCAAATTATTAGAGTCAGTTATAGCTGATATTATAATAAGCCATCTTGGTTGGCATAATTTAGATTCATGATACTCAACATGGATTCACGAGGGGCCGTTTTTGCTGGGCTAAATTTTCTTTCTTCAGTAAAGTCTTTGAGACAGTTGATTATGATAAAGAATACAATATTGTTTTTTTTATATTATAAAGCTTTTTGTTACAGAACTACACAAGAGACTGATAAAGAAATTGGCAGCTCATGGTAAAAGGGAAAAAAAGTTCTGTCATTGATCGAGGTATGACTGACTAATATGAACGAGAAAGTCTGCATAAATAAAGGGTAAATCTGAGAGGGATCAGTCATAAGTGGGCCGTCAACAAGGGGCCATCATAGGCACATTATTGTTCATAATTAACATTAAAGACCTTAACAAAGGAATAACAAGTCAATGAGCAAATTCACTGACGACACAAAAATAGGGAAAATAAAAGATTCAAAATGAAGATGTTGCTGTACTTCAGAAAGATTTAAACATGCTTATGTCATGGTCTGGAAAGTGAAGATAACAGTTCACTATAGATAAATGCAAAGTCCCGAATAACGCTGGCACTTATAAGCTAAATAATGTAGAACTTGACCATTCAGCATGTGATAAGAATTTGGGAAGTTATGGTAAGCTGCAATTTGAACCCAAAGAATGCAGTACTTGGCATGCTTAATAAGGATAAGAGATTACTGGCTGTATATCAAGAAATATAAACAGTCTGAATCCAGAGGTTATATACTACAGCTCAACACATCATTAGTAAGGTCTCACTTGGATTATGGCCAGTACGCCCATACTAGGGCCCATTCTTTTGTTTAAAGAACTGTCAGATGGACTAATTGGTGTGTCGTACTTAAAAGGCTTGCATTGTTAGTGACAAATATATTTTTAAATATATCTGACAAAATACATTTTAAAATATCATTTTTTACATTATTATTTTCCATAACTTAACTGAAGTATGCTTCTTCTGATGGGTTTTAATTTTTACGGGGTGGTGCAGCTTATACAAAGGACGAAATTTTTTATGGTTAAGGGGTGCAAGTGAAAACGTGACATTTCACTAACATGGTTAAGAAACTCTGATTGGCTGGAGTCTGTGTGATATCTGGAGAATGCATCATCTGGTGGGCCTCAAACTTTTAGTGCTGGTGTGTTATCCTCAAATTATGCTTCCCCTTTTTTTGGGTTTGTAAGTTTTAATTTGCTAATTTTATTTTTAAACTTGTTGTCTTCGCATTAATTAACGAGAAAAAGTCTCTTCTCATCAGCTTTTTCTTGGGCAGTAAATTGGTTTTCATGTGATAATCTGTAAATGCACCTTTCGATTCGCATCATTTCATCACTTAAAGCGTTTACTAATTCTGTACTTCTCCTTTTGCGTGCATTACGGTAAAAGGGGCTAAGCTGACTGGATGTGAGGAACCATGTCCTCGATCAAAACACGTCTAAAAATGGAAATCTGTCGGTTCTGGTGTCTTGTTCACCCCAAAATGTACGCTAAATTTATTTCTTAAACTATATTTCTTATACCCACATGAATATTTAAAGTTAGAAAGACTCAAGCCCAGAAACTTTTTGATAATAAAGTGTTCTAAGTACGTGACCAATATCATGACCACATTGACGTCAACACAAGAACCGCTTTCTTCAAGGTGTTTTAACTCTTCTGGCGTTTCTATAGCTTAGAATAAAAACAAACTTGATAAAGAATTCGTTCTTGCCTTTGTGAGAGATATTTTTGATATCGTTGAGGATGATCTTGCTATCCTTGGAGATGCTCTTGTTAAGATTGAAATCCTGAAAGGTGAGCTTACTATCCTGGAATATGAGTTGCTATCCGGGATATTATTTTTTAATAGTGTAATAAAATCTTGTTAGTCTGTTACACGATGCTGCTATACTGTACATGACCTAACAGTTCTGTGACAGTGTCTTGCTATCCTGAAAAGATGATCTTCCTTTCTCGTGAGACATGATCTAGATATCCCGCCACAACCTCTTCCTTTTGGGACATCATCTTGTAATATTTTGATATGATGTTTCTATAATCGACATATACTGTGTGTGCAGTGACACGATATTGTTATACCCATGCAATAAACTTGCTATAGTGTGACTTGATCTTGATATACTGTGGCATAATATAGTAGTGTACATATTAATTAGAACAGTGATGAAAGAAGATATTTATATGGAAAATAAATATGTGAAAAATACATGGCAAATATATGAGAGATAACTGATTTAAGTTGTTCCCTTTGCTTTTATAAGCATCAAATAGTAATAAATATCGAGAGTGTGATGGTAATAACACAAAATATGCATAATGGAATTTTATTGAGGATGTGTTCTTACATCAGGAACTGTTAGTTCACATAATAAGGAAAAAATCATATCCCATTTTGAAGAAAGCAAAGATAATTTTATCACTTTAAAATCAATTAAATATGACTCCCCCTCCCCCCATTTTTGTTTAATTTAATGGGAGGTAGAATCCCTGATAAACGAAAAAATGATATTTTATTATAAACTTCTTTGGAAAACTGAAATTAGAAAAAAGTCTAATGGAGTGTAGAAAACTGAGTGGTGAAGCCTATGGAAAGCAAATCAAAATACAAAATAGATTTAAATTCAGTAGCTGAGGTTAGCAATATACCCGTATTGAAATAACCTCTTTTCCCCTTACATCAATACACGGGGAAAGATTAGTGGCAGAGTGAGGCATGAATTTATAATTCGATGAAGATATGAAGTGAATCAGATTTTGAAATTCACAAGTTATCACATGGACACTAATATCTATTTTGATTTGTGTGTGTGTGTGTAAAAATATCAAAATAGGACACAAACAGTCCTAAATTAATTCAGACCTTCCACTAAGCAACACTAACTTTGAAACCAAACTAAAGTGGAATTTTCTTGTTATCTCAGAGGAACAAAACATCCTCAGATACACCACACATTAACTTTGAAGTCAGTCAGAATTTGCAATTATCAAATTATTAACTCTGAAGTCAGTCAGAATTTGCATTATCAAATTTTCGTTTTGAAAGGTAAAGGGAATTAGAAAGTGACAATCAAAAAATACCACTTGAAAAATAGGTATTTTAATTTTGTCAGTTTCTTTTATAAAAATACATGTTAGACATGCACAGTGTTTAAGTTTAAAAAAGTATATATGTAAGTAATTAAACAAACTGATAAAATTTGGATGATGTAAAATTTAACGTAGAATAACCTATTAAAGTCATTCTTCAGTTATTTCCCAGAAAACAATTTGCTTAATAAGATTATTGTATTTTAAATTACAGTCCTGGTCTACATCCAGAAGCGAAGGTGAAGATTCCATCGAGGCAAAAACATCAGCACTAAAAAGTTTAAAAGTGACCCGGAGAAAATGTGGGCCATGTAGTGCAGAGTTTGGCTTTTGTAGGTCCAAACTTGCTTCTTTTTAGAAACCTGAAGAATTAAAGTACTGCAATAATTAACTTAAACCCTTCCATGCTGACATATTAATAATGTATCTTCTGAGAGCTTCCAGGCTAATGTACTTCTGTATTTTAGGATATTGGTCTTTGAAAGGTTTGAGTTATATTTGGCCTCTGTATCCTAATTTAAATTTTTATTGGTGAAATTCGGAATATGAATTTCCTTATGAAGACTTGTGAATGCCACTTCTGTTTCCCCTTTTAAATTTCTTTAAAGTTAATATTTAGCGCATTGGCCAACTTATGCAACACTGCACTTTTTATTTGGGGACTTGGCACTGGGGGTTATGGAATTGCGAGCGACCAAATCAATTTAATTTAACTTTATTTTTTTCTGGAATAAAAATTCGCTCTACTTACAAATAAAATGGTCAGATTTCCACCAAATCTGAACTTTTGATGTTACGCCCAGGGGATATTTGGAAGTCATCCGACCTTTTTCCAGGATGGTGAACGTGTTCTTCAACTTTGGTCACAGAGCTCATGCACAAGGCAATTTTCCGGGAACCTGGCTCTTGTGACCGATGTGAAAAAGGGGCTAAACACTGACGCCGACTGAATGAAGTATTCTCAAGTTATGAAAAAAAAAAAAACGAAAAGTTGAAAGAAACAAGCTAGATACATTTCGGATGTTGTGCGATACGAGGAAGAATCCCCGTGTTGCAGCCCCCCCCGTCCCCTGTGCCTCAGTGCACGTGCTTAGAACTGCGGGACAAGTTGGTGATACAGTTGAGTATTTGCTTTGAAGATTTGAAGGGGAATCAGAAGAGTTTTTTCACAACTTGTCATATGGAAACTAGTAAATTTTTTTATTCAAGAAAGTATGCAAAATTAATGAAAAAATTACTAGAAACACGTATTTAGAATATGTGCTTAAACCTCTAGGGGTATAAAACATTGATAAAACCAATATTTTGTATTTAATTACTTACAGGGTAATTTAAATATTTACACATAATTAAGAATCCGAGAAATAACTTCATTTCTTTCAGCTTGATAAGACACAGAATGCTCTTCTCACAACCTAGTCTTTTATAAAATATCATCAAACGGTGGTCAAATTAAGTTAACCTTTAAAAAATTTCTTGACGCTCATCCATATATGAAAAAGGCTCCTTTAAATGAGGTACGGGCAAGGTGTGTTTGTTGTTCACACAGTGAACGATTTATACACATTTTTGAGGAAACACGCACTGGATTAACAAAGACATGCAAAACACGAGATTATTTATTTTGTAATCAAAAAGATGTCCGTATTGTGTATAGCACGTTTGTACAGCGAGGGTTGAGGTCACCTGCGAGCTAGGTCTCAGGTGTAGCAGGCAAGGCTCAGGTGATGGCAGTGTAGGTTTCAGTTATGGCAGTGCAAGGTCCAGGTGATGCAGTTTTTTATTCAGGTGATGACAGTGAGGTCTAGGTGATGGAGTGAGGTCTCAGGTGATGACGTGTAGGTCCGGGGGATGGCAGTGTAGGTTCCCGGTGATGACATTTTAGGGCTCAGGTATGGCATGCAAGGTCTAGGTGATGCAGTGCAAGGTCTCAGGTATTGGGAGTGTAGGTTTCAGGTGAGAGTTTCAAGGTCTCAGGTGATGGCATGTGGTTTTAGGGGGGGATG
>NW_026468835.1:0-27156 GCF_026875155.1 Cherax quadricarinatus | reverse complement strand
AATTTTTTCCGGGGGGTGGGAGTGCCAATATGTTCGGGGTGGCTCGGAAGGGGATGCTGTTGAAAATTCTGTTAGTACTAGGTACCTCAGGAAAGGGGGTTTGTGATTCCCTCTTTTCTGTAACTGAGGATTTAGGGGGTCTGATGGAAAATCTTTTTATTTGGGGGTAATAGGAGGGGGGGGTTGGTTTAAATGATTTAAATTTTTTGGGGAAGGGGGGGGAAATACTGTTTTAAATGGGGTAAACTAAGGAAGGGGTTATTCCCCAAAATTTTACTGTAATTTGGACACTGGAAAAAAAAGAGGAGGGGGCCACTATGTTACGAAATTGGGTACACTCGGAAGAAGTGCTTGTGACCACTTTGTTCTGAAAATGTGGTAATCAGGGGAAAAAAATTTTGTGGGCCACTTTAGTTTGTAACTGATGGTACACTCAGGAAGAAGATGCTGATGTGGCCACATACTGTTACTGTAACTGATGGTACACTCAGGAAGAAGATGCTGATGTGACCACATACTGTTTACTGTAATGAGGGTACCTCAGGAAGAAGATGCTGATGTGGCCACATACTGTTACTGTAACTGATGGTACACTCAGGAAGAAGATGCTGATGTGACCACATACTGTTCCCTTGAAAATGATGGACATTTCGGGAAAAGAAGATGCTGATGTGGCCACATACTGTTACTGTAACTGATGGTACATCGGGGAGAAGATGCTGATGTGCCCAATACTGTTCTGTAACTGATGGTACACTCAGGAAGAAGAGGGTGATGTGGCCACATACGTTACTGTAACTGATGGTACACTCAGGGAAGAAGATGCTGATGTGCCCACATACTGTTACTGTAACTGTGGTACATCAGGAAAAATGATGTTGATGTGCCACTTTACTGTTACTGTAACTGATGGTACACTCAGGAAGAAGATGTGTGGGGCCACAATACTGTTACTGTAACTGATGGTACACTCAGGAAGAAGATGCTGATGTGACCACATACTGTTACTGTAACTGATGGTACACTCAGGAAGAAGATGCTGATGTGACCACATACTGTTTACTGTACTGTGGTACACTCAGGAAGAAGATGCTGATGTGACCACATACTGTTACTGTAACTGATGGTACACTCAGGAAGAAGATGCTGATGTGACCACATACTGTTACTGTAACGGATGGTACCTCAGGAGAAGATGCTGATGTGACACATACTGTTACTGTAATGATGTTACACTCAGGAAGAGATGCTGATGGGGCCACATACTGTTACTGTAACTGAGGGTACACTCAGGAAAAGATTGTGATGGCCACATACTGTTACTGTAACTGATGGTACACTCAGGAAGAAGATGCTGTGGGGACCACATACTGTTACGTAACTGAGGGTTTACCTCGGGAAGAAGATGTGATGGGGCCCCACATACTGTTACTGTAACTGATGGTACACTCAGGAAGAAGATGCTGATGTGACCACATACTGTTACTGTAACTGATGGTACACTCAGGAAGAAGATGTTGATGTGACCACATACTGTTACTGTAACTGATGGTACACTCAGGAAGAAGATGCTGATGTGACCACATACTGTTACTGTAACTGATGGTATACTCAGGAAGAAGATGTTGATGTGACCACATACTGTTACTGTAATGATGGTCACTCAGGAAGAAGTTTGCTGATTTTTGGCCCAAAATTACTGTTACTGTAACTGATGGTACACTCAGGAAGAAGATGCTGATGTGACCACATACTGTTACTGTAACTGATGGTACACTCAGGAAGAAGATGCTGATGTGACCACATACTGTTACTGTAACTGATGGTACACTCAGGAAGAAGATGCTGATGTGACCACATACTGTTACTGTAACTGATGGTACACTCAGGAAGAAGATGCTGATGTGGCAAACTTACTGTTACTGTAAACGATGGTTACACTCAGGAAGAAGATGCTGATGTGACCACATACTGTTACTGTAACTGATGGTACACTCAGGAAGATGCTGATGTGACCACATACTGTTACTGTAACGGATGGTACACTCAGGAAGAAGATGCTGATGTGGCAACATACTGTTACTGTAACTGATGGTATCTCTAGGAAGAAAGATGTGATGTGGCCCAAACATACTGTTACTGAAATGATGGTACACTCAGGAAGAAGATGTTGATGTGACCACATACTGTTACTGAAAACTGATGGTCCACTCAGGAAGAAGATTGCTGATGGGGACCACATACTGTTACTGTAAACTGATGGTACACTCGGGAAAAAGATGTTATGTGACCACTACTTTTTACTGTAATGATGGTACACTCAGGAAGAAGATGCTGATGTGACCACATACTGTTACTGTAACTGATGGTACACTCAGGAAGAAGATGTTGATGTGACCACATACTGTTACTGTAACTGATGGTACACTCAGGAAGAAGATGTGATGTGACCACTTTACTTTTTACTGTATATCCCTGGGGGGGGGGGGGGGGGGGGGGGGGGGGGGGGGGGGGGGGGGGGGGGGGGGGGGGGGGGGGGGGGGGGGGGGGGGGGGGGGGGGGGGGGGGGGGGGGGGGGGGGGGGGGGGGGGGGGGGGGGGGGGGGGGGGGGGGGGGGGGGGGGGGGGGGGGGGGGGGGGGGGGGGGGGGGGGGGGGGGGGGGGGGGGGGGGGGGGGGGGGGGGGGGGGGGGGGGGGGGGGGGGGGGGGGGGGGGGGGGGGGGGGGGGGGGGGGGGGGGGGGGGGGGGGGGGGGGGGGGGGGGGGGGGGGGGGGGGGGGGGGGGGGGGGGGGGGGGGGGGGGGGGGGGGGGGGGGGGGGGGGGGGGGGGGGGGGGGGGGGGGGGGGGGGGGGGGGGGGGGGGGGGGGGGGGGGGGGGGGGGGGGGGGGGGGGGGGGGGGGGGGGGGGGGGGGGGGGGGGGGGGGGGGGGGGGGGGGGGGGGGGGGGGGGGGGGGGGGGGGGGGGGGGGGGGGGGGGGGGGGGGGGGGGGGGGGGGGGGGGGGGGGGGGGGGGGGGGGGGGGGGGGGGGGGGGGGGGGGGGGGGGGGGGGGGGGGGGGGGGGGGGGGGGGGGGGGGGGGGGGGGGGGGGGGGGGGGGATGTCCCCTCCCTTTTCACCGGAAAGAAGATGTGAGTGACCACTATGTTTACGTAATGATGGTACACTCGGGAAGAAGAGCGATGTGACCCCATACTGTTACTGTAAGTGGAAACCTCGGGAAAGAAGATGCTTTTTGGCCACATCTGTTACTGTAACTAAAGGGGTTACCCAAAAAGAACTGAGGGTAACCCAAAGAAGTCTGATGGACCTGGGGAAAAAAATTGAGGGTACCCAACGATTGCTGATGGCACCCCAAAGGAAAGCAATGTGGCCCATAGGAAAGGAAAAAGGGTACACGGGAAAAGATCGAAAACCCCAAAAAATTTTCGTAACTGAGGTACATCAGGAAGATTTTTGAGTGGCCAAAACTTTATTGAAAATGATGGTAAAAGGAAAAGATGTGTGTGACCAAAACTTTTTACTGTAACTGAGGTACACTCAGGAAAAAAGAGTTAGGGGCCACATACGTTACTGTAACTGATGGTACACCAGGGAAAATGCTGGTGCCAAAACTGTTTCTGTAACCTGATGGACACCAGGAGAAGTGTGATTTTGCCAAAAATTGTTAGTAATGTGGTCTCAGGAAGGGGGAGGGGGCCAAAACCTGTTACTGAAAACTGATGGTACCTAGGAAAAATGCTGATTGCCCCCCTACTGTTATGAAACATGGATAAGAAAAAATTGTTGGGGGGAAATTTTATTTTTACTGTTTAAAGGGAATGGAAAAGATGCATGGGGCCCCTAGTTTTGCTGAGGGTCCCCAAAAAAGGGGGAGGGGGGGCCCCAAAACTTTTTAAAAAACATTTTCAGGGAAGTTGTAATGGGAAAGTTCTGATGTGGACACTCGGAAGAAATTGATGTCCCACTATTTTGAAGAGGGTAATGGGGGAAAGAAATTGTTGCCAATATGTTATTTAAACAAAAGGAACCCAAAAGGTCCCAATTTTGACTCTGTTCCCAAAAAACTGAGGGTCCCCAAAAAACTTTACCCAAAAACCCCGTTCTGAAAAACTGATGGTACACTCGGGAAAAAAATGTGTTTTTTGGCCACATCTGTTATGTAATGATGGTACATCAGGAAAAGAGCTAGGGCCCAATCTTTTAATGAAAACTGGGAAAGGGAAAAAGGGGGGGGCCCCACAAAAGGGGTTAACGAAACTGATTACCCGGAAAGAAGATGTATTGGGAAATGTTTGTACTATTTTCCCACTGGAAAGAGGATTTTTGGCCACATCGTTACTGTAATGAGGAACACTGGGAAGAAGATGCTGTGTGCCAATAAATGTTACTGTAAATGAGGGTTTAACTAGGAAGAAGATGTGATGTGACCACATACTTTACGTAATGATGGTAACTCGGAAGAAGATGCTGATGTCCCCACAACGTTACGTAAGGGGGTACACTCAGGAAAAGTTTGCGATGTGCACTTTTCTTTACTGTAACTAGGAAACTCAGGAAGAAGATGCTGATGTCCCCAAATACGTACTTTTAACTTGGTTTTTAAGAAAAGATGTGGGGGGGCCCAAATTTACTGTTTGTAACTAGGAAACTAGGGAAATCTGTTTGAAATATGTTATTTAGAGGAAAACTAGGGAATTCTTTCCCATTTATGTTTAGAAAAAGGTACCAACGATTGATGTGGACTTGGGACTTTGATGGAAACACTCGGATGAACTGATGTCCCCAAAAATGTTATGAATTTGGGAAACCCTGGGAAAAAAAGGAGGGAAAACTTTACTGAAATGGGTCACTCAGGAAGAAAGGTTTTGGGACTATGTTGTAATTTGGGGGTAAAACTAGAAGAATGGGATGTAAACCAAAAATTTCTGTAACTGATGGTCCCCAAAGGAAAGATTTGTTGGGGCCACATACGTTACTGAAACGAGGGTCCCCACAGGAAGAAGTCGATGTGAAAAAATTTACTGTACCGGGGAAAAACCCCTCAGGAAAAACAGGGAAAAAGTTCTGAATTTTTCCCATTTCAAAAAACTGATTACCACTACAAATGAAAAACAAAATTACACTCAAAAAAGATCTATGTACCCAACGGGAAACTTAACGAGGACCTCAGGAAAAATTGCTATGTCCTTATTTTTCGGGAACGAGTTAATCGGAAAAATACTGTTGTCCACAAAACTTTTAGTAATGGGGGTTCCTAGGAAAAATGTATTGGACTATGCGTAACTAGGAAAGGAAAAAGTATGTACCCAATTTTAAAAAAGATGGTCCTAAAAAGTCTGATGTGGCCAAAAAAGAGTTGATGTACCTCAAAAAGTTTAAAGAGGGACATATTTTGAACTGAGTAAAAATCGGGAAAGGTTCGATGGGCCAAAACGGAGAAGATTGGTTAACCTAAAAAAAAGGATTGATTACACTCTGAGAATGATGGAAATAACTAAAGAAATGATGTGCCACTCGAAGAACTGTGGACACTCGGAAGAAGATGTATTGGAAACCGGGTTTGAAACAGGGAAAATGGAAAGTGTAGGGGAAAATCTGTTCTGAACTTGTTAAAAACAAAAATTTGGAGGAATATTTTCCCAAACGAGGGTAAACTGGGGGGAAGAAGAGTGTGGGGGCCCACATATTTTAAGAATGATGGTACACTCAGGAAAAAAAGCTGATGTGCCCCTACTGTTACTGTAAGAGGTCCCTCAGGAAAAAGATGCTGTGTGCCAAACCTGTTCCCGTAACCAGTCACTAGGAAGGAGATGCTGAGTGGCCACTTTATGTTTTTAACTGAGGGGTTAATTTCGGGGAAACTAGGAAAAAATGTTATGTAAACTAGGGGTTTACTGGAAGAGAGTCTATGGAAAATTATTCTGTAACGGGGTCAACTAGGAAAAAAAGGATGTGGCCCAATTTACTGTAACTGATGGAACACCGGAAGAAATGCGATGTGCCACTACTGTTACTGAAAATTTTTGGGTACCTCGGGAAGAAGGTTGGGGGGGGCCCAACAACTGTAATGAGGGTACACCAGAAGAAGATGAGTTGGCCACAACTTTTACTGTAACTGATGGTAATGGGAAAAAATGTGATGTGACACATACTGTTACGTAATGATGTACACTCAAAAAAGATGTTTTGCCCAAATGTTCTGTAACTGATGGTCACTCGGGGAAAAGAGGGGGATTGCCCACATACTGTTATGTAACTGAGGGTAACTCAGGAAGAGATGCTGTTTAACCCACTATGTTACTGTAAACTGAGGGTTCCCTCAGGAAAAAGATTGATGTGACCACTATGTTACGTAACTGTGGTACACTCGGAAAAGATGCTGATGTGGCCACATAGTTCTGAAAAAGAGGGTACATCAGGAAGAAGTCTGATGGGGCCACATCTTTACTGAAACTGGGGGTCATGGGAAAGAAGAGCTGTTGACCAATATGTTACTGTAACTGATGGAACCGGAAGAAGATGTGAGTCCCACAACTTTTAAAAGGGTAATGAGGAAAACCCCCAGGAAGATGCAATGTGGCCCCCAAAATGTTACTGAATGGGGGTCCCACCAAAAGAAATGCGAGGGTACCCAAGTTTCTTTTCAGGGTAATGGGGGTTTAAGGTGGAGTGGGAGACCAAAAATTTCTTTCTGAAATGATGGTACACTCGGGAAGAAGTGCAGGGGCCACAATTTTTTTTTTTTTTTTTTTAAAACAGGAACAAAAAAAGGAAGGAGACCACATACTTTTAGTAACGAGGCCCTCAGGAAAAAGGATTTTGAATGGGAAAAACCTAGTAACTAAAAAAAACTAGGGAAAAATGTAGTACAAATGTTACGGGAAACTGAGGTACATGGAAAGGTTTTATGTGGCCACTCGAGAACGTTGCTATAAAAAAATGTTAATGGGGCCAATACTTTCGAAGATGGTAACCAAAAATTTCTTAAGTGGAAATAAAAAAAATGTGATAAAAAAGTTCGTAACATTTTAACTAAAAAGGCTAAAAAATTTGGTTATTTTTAAATACTTTAAGGGTTTTTTGGGAGAAAATGTTAAAACAAAAAAAGGGGTTTGTGCCCCCTTTTTTTATTAATGAGGGTAAAGGAAAATGATGCCCCCCTTGTTAAACTGGAAAGGAAAGAAATGTTATGTGAAATATTTTAAAAATGTGTACCCCGGGAGGGTAGGGGGGAAACGGGGGTTTTTAAATGTTAGGGAAATTAGGGAAAAACTAAAAAATTTTTAAAATAGGAACCCAAAAAGTTTTAACTAGGGGGGTAACTGGAGAAAATCAAAGAAAAAAGGGGTTTGTAAAAAGTTCGATTTAAAATTGAGGGCCCAGTTAAAAAAAAGGGGAAACTCTTTGGAACTTTTTAAAAAAGGGGGAGTCCCATAGTTAAAAGTGGTCCCAAAAGGGGAAATGTATGGACACAATGATGTAAGTGGTAACCAGGAAAAAATTGATTACAATATTTTGAAACTGAGAAATTTGGGAAGAGCCTTTTGGTTTACTGTTACTGAAAGGGAAAGGAAAGAAAGCAAACCCAAAGTATGAAGTTCCCTCAAAAAAGGGGTGGGCCCACATCTTTCAAATTGGGTAAAAAGGGAAGGGGTGATGGAAACCACTAGTTTAAACTTTTGATACATCGGGAAAGAAGAACGATGGCCCAATGGGTTACGTAACTGAGGTTACACTCAGGAAAAAATGTTAACAACTTTACTGTATGTAAACCCCAGGAAAAAATGGATGTCCAAAGGGGTTTAAATTTTAGGTAACCCAAAAAATCTAAAGGGGGCCAATCCTGTTACGAATGATGGTCACTCGGGAAAAGCTTGGGCCCTACTGATGTAACGATGGTAACCCGGAAGAAGAGGTTTTTGGCCACATACTTTCTGTAAGTGGAAACTCGGGAAAGAAGATGGGGGGAAAATTTTTACAATATGGTAATAAAAAAAGGATGTGAGTCCCAATTTATGTATAAACAAAAAGGATTTTAAATGGAAATGGTTACTGAATGTGGTACACTAAAAAAATCTGATGGGGGAATATTTTCCTAAAAACAGGTAACTAGGAAAAAAAGGGTGTCCACTAGATGATGATGTTACCAAAAAGTTTTTGTGCCCATAAAAGTCTGTGTCCCAATTGCTGAGTGAATAATTTCGAAGATGGAAATGGAAAAATCTGTTCCCAATACGTTTGAAGAGGGTAATAAAAAAGGTTGATGTCCCATAAGAACTGTGGTTAATAGGAAGGTGGACCCAAATGAAAAAAAAATGGGACATCGAAGAAACTGATGTAAAAGGGGTTTGAAGAGGAAAAAAAAGGGGATGTGAAATTTTACAAAAAAAATTTAGGAACCCAATTATGCAATAGTAAACCCAACCAAAAGAAAACGAGGCAATTTTGAATGGGGGAACAGAGAAATGGATTCCAAAAGACGAAAAAAAGGGAATAAAAAAGGTCCCAAAAATTTTATGTAAAAACCCCGAAGGGATGAAAAGTGAAAAGTGGTTGGGAATGAGGCCCCAGGAAAAAGGGCCCAAATCTTTACGTACGGGGAAATGGAAAAAGGAGCCCCATTGACTGTCTGAAAAAAAGGGGGGATGGGGAAAAGGGAAAAATAAGGGAACCCCAAAAGAAATTTTTGTGGCCCTTTTACTTGTAAAAGGACTCGGAAAGAAGATGGGAGGCCCAAATTGTTATGAATTTTGGCCCCAAGGAAAAGATTGATTTGAACATACTGTTATGTAGAGGGTAATCAGGAAAAGATGGTTTGGCCACATACCAAAAAATTTTAACTAAGAAGATGCGGGGGCCACATACTGTTATTTAAATTTTTAAAGGGAAAAGAAGTGATTGGGGCCAAACTGTTACTGTAACGAGGGTAAAGGAAAAAGTGGATTGCCCCAAATGTACTTTTAAACTAAAATGGTAATCGGAAAAGAGGATGGACCACAATTTACGGGGAAACGATGGTAACTGGGAAGATGGTGCCACACGTTACTGAACTGATGGAACTCAAAGAAATGCTTGGGGCCACAAAGTTTTTAAGGTAACTCGGGAAGAGATTGTGTGCCCTTTTACTGTAATGATGGTACACTCAGGAAGAAATGCGGTCCCCCACTTTTTTTACTGTAACGGGAAAACTGAAAAATTTCATTTTAAAATTTTTAAATTGTAACCTAGGAAAATTTTAAAGTGGATTTTTTTAAATGTGGACATCTAGAAATGGATGTAAATTTATTTTTAAAATAGGGTAACTGGAAAAAGGATGGGTCCACAAAAGGATGTAATGTGGCCTTCAGGAAAATGTTGATGTCCAAAGTTTTGAAAATTAAAATTTGGAAAAATGGTCCCTCAGAAGGTTCATAAAAAATTTTATTGGAACCCTACTTTAAAAAGATGTTTGGGAAAATTATGTAACTTTTTTTCAACTAAGGAACCCCGGGGGAAAAAAAATTGTAATGAAAAAATTTTAATTTTAAAAGATGCCCGGGAAGTCGATGGACCACAAGTTTCTGAATTGGAACCCAAAAATGTTATGTCCTTTTTTACTGAAAAGATTCCCCAAGGGAATGCTAGGGACCCTCGGGAAAAGAGGGAACCAAAAAATGTAAAGATGGGCCTTTTGAAAAAAACTGTGGTCCCAAAGGGAAAAGACTGATGGCCAAAAGTTGAATTTTACTAAGTTTGTATTAAACCACATTGGAGAAATTGGGGTAAACTCAAGGTTTGAAGTGACCCCCAAGAGAAATGTGGACACAGGTAAACTGAGGCCCACTTTTAGGAAAAACGTGGCCAAGGGGGGGGGGGGGTAAAAATTTAGAAAACTGGAAAGGGGGAAAAATTTTTTTTTTGGGGGAAAAAACAAAGGTGAGGGTCCCCAAAAATTTTTGCCCCAAATTTTTGAAGATGGCCTAGGGAAAAAGTTATGTCCAATTTTCTGAAGGGGAAAGGGAAAAATTAGGGGAAATACTGTTTTTAAAGGGTACCTCGGGAAAAAGAGGGAGGGAATACTTTATTAACGATGGTAACTCAGGAAGAGATGCTTGGGAAAACCACTTTACTTTTTAAATGCCCCAGGAAAATTTAGGGAAAAATTCATGTGAAAATTATTTTTTAAAAATTTTCCCCGGGGGGGGAACAAAAATTTGTACTTTTTATTTATAAAAGGGGATGGCACTAAAACTGAGGGGGGAAAAATTTTATGTTTTTGGGTTTAACTAAAAAAACGTGGGCCACTTTTAGAATGGGGGTACCAAAAAATTGGGGAAATTGAAATTTTTGGAGGGAAATAAAAAAAAGAACTGAGGAATTTTTTAAAAAATTATGTGCCAAAATGATGTTTGGCCCATGATGTGATGAAACCAAAATTTTTAAATTTCCCCCAAAATGAATGTGGCCAAAAAAATATGCCTTACTGTTTGAAGGGTCCTAGGGAAATTTATGTCCCTTTGTTCGGGTAAAGGAAAGGGAAGAAGATGGGGGGAATTTTTTTTTAAATTTAATTTGGGAAATGGGGGAAAACTGAGTAATACTGAGAACGATGTGGCCAAAATGTATGTTCCCCTATGAAACTTGGAAAGGGAAGGGTTGTGTACCAATTTTTTCAAATGTTACCAAAGAGATGTGAAAACCCTTTTTTTGATGGGTAACATGGAAAAGGGGGGAAATTTAAACCCAAATTAAACTGTAACTAGGGAACTAGGAAAAACTTGTCCCCAAATGTTACAAAAAGGGAACCGGGGGAAGGGAAAACTTTTTGGGGCCCAATTGTACTAAAGGAGGAACCTAGGAAAAATGTTATGTAATGCTGTAACTAGGGAAAACTAGGAAAAGGGTTGAGGACCCCGGAAAAAATTTAAAATAAAGATGGAAAACCAATACTTTTACTTTTTAAAAGGGGGAAGGTGTGTTGGCCATTTTGTTACTGTAAGGGTACATCAGGAAAAAGTTGAGGGCCCACATATGAAACTGATGGACTCGGGAAGAAAAGTTGAGTGCCAATACTGTTACGAAGGGGAAAACCCAGGAAAAATTGGGGAATTTTACAAAAAATTAACCCCAAAGAGGGATTTTTGGCCCAATACTTTTTGAAACGAGGGTACACCAGGGGAAAAAGGGTGACCCCATACCTTTATTAATTTTTTCCCGGAAAAAAGGGGGGGAAAATTTTAAAAAAGTGGTAACTCAGGAAAAAATTATTGGCCACATAAGTTTTTTAGGACCTCAAAGAGGAGGGGCCAATTTTGTTCTGTAACTGAATGGAAAAGGGGAAAATGCTGATTGACATATGAAAATTTTGATGGTACACTCGGGAAGAAAAGGGGGGCCCAATTTAATTTTTTAACGAGGAACACCAGGAAAAGGGGTTGTCCCACATTTTTAAAGAGGAAATCGGAAGGGCAATTGAAAAAATTTCGTACTGAAAATTGTGGAAAAATTATTGTCCCTACTGATGTAACGTGGAATCGGGAAAATTTTCAAGGCCACATCGAAGAAGATGGTTAAAAAAAACCTGGGGTGTGATTGGAAAAAGATGCTGATGGGAAAATGGGGGGTCTGATGTCCAATCGGAGAACTGTGGCCCAAAGGGGGAATTGCACTTCGGAAAGATGGTAAACTCAAAAAATTTTTATTAACTATTTTCCAAAAGATGGTTCCAAAAGGGGATTTTGATGGCCACTAGACGAATGATGTACCCAAGAAGAATTTTGGGCATTTTGGGAAAGGGAGGGTCCCCAAAAAAGGGGTTTTGGGGGAATATGTTACTGAAAAGATGGTTCCCCAAAAAAGGGTTTACTTTTGACTAAATGTTTAACCCAAAAAGGTTAATGTCCCCTTTGTACTTTAAAAAGGGGGGAAACATGGGGAAAAAAATGTGGTTTTAACCCCATAGGATTTGTTGGGCACTCGGAAGTTTTTGGGGGACACATCGAGAATTTTGGGGGACTCAAAGAACTGATTGGACATAGACGAAAGGGGTTTAAAAAAGGGAAATTGAAAAATTTTTTCGAAAGGGGGTTGGGGGAAAATCGGGTCCTTTTTTAACAAAGGACCCGGAGAAATGCGATGGGGCCCAATTTTTTTTGGATGTACACTCGGGAAGAAAGGGGGGGCCATTTTTCTGTTAGTAACTAGGCCCGGAAAAGGCTGAGTGCCCCTCGATTTTTGGGTACCCAAAAATGTATGTGACACTCGGAAAGGGAAACCCCAGGAAGAAACTGAGGCCCCTCGAGAAAGGTGGGTCAAGGAAAGGGAAAATTTATGGACCCAATTTTTGCTTTTTATTTGGAGGTTTTGGGAGGGAAAATGTTAGTAAAATTTTCCCTAAAAGGAGGGAAACCCAAATGCGAATGTGACCCCAAAAAAAAGGTCTGTGTACCAAAGTCTGAAATGTGGACACTGGGAAAAAACTGATGTCCAAGTTATGTAACTATGGTACTAGGAAAAATCGAGGGAAATTGTTTGAAATAGGGTACTAAAAGTTTGGGGGGTTTACCTTGAGAATGTGGTACATCGAAGAATGTGGTAAAAATAGTAGTAACTTTTCCCCAAGAAACTAGGGAAATTTTTTTAAAGTGCCCTAGGAAAGAAGATTAGGAAAAGGTTTTTTGGGAGGTAACTAGGAAAGGAAGGATGTACCACATACTGTTACTGTATGGTCACCAAAGGAAAGGGTGGGGCCACATTTTTAAACGGGGTTACAAAAAAAAGGGGTTTGCCAATACCTGAAAACTGTTACAAAAAGATTGTTGGGCCCATACTTTACTGAAACTGTGGTAATCAGGGAAGTGTTGATGTGGCCACAACTGTTACTGTAATTTTGGGGTACACTCAGGAAGGAGTGATGTCCCCACATATGTTACTGTAACTGATGGACACTCAGGAAGAGATTTGATGTGCCACTATTTTACTGTAACGATTGTACCTGGAAGAAGATGCTGATGGGGCCACATACTGTTACGAAAATGAGGTACCTCAGGAGAAATGCTGTGTGCCCCAATACTGTTACGTAACGTGGTCATCGGAAAGAAGATGTGATTGCCACAAACTTTATGTCTGATGGTACACTCGGGAAGAAGATGTGATGTCCCCACATACTGTTATGAAACTAATGGAAACCCTAAAAGGAAGTGTGATGTGCCACATACTTTTAAATTTAAAACTGAGGGTAATCAGGAAGAAGTGTGATGGGGCCCCACATACTTTTTACTGTAACTGATGGTACACTCAGGAAAAGTCATGGGCCACATCTGTTACGAAAAGAGGACCCCAGGAAAGGAAGTGCTGATGTACCTGTTTTATTAACTGTTTGGTTAAACCCAGGAAAAGATTGATGTACCCCCATACTGTTACTTTAACTGAAACATCGGAAGAAGAGTAAAGGGCCCATCTGTTACTTAACGAGGGTACATTGAAGAAGATGGATGTGGCCCAAACTGTTACTGTAACTGTTGGTAACTCAGGAAGAAGATGCTATTGACCACATATGTTCTGTAACTGATGGTAACTCAGGAAGAAGTTGAGGAACCACATCTTTTCTGTAATGATGGTACCCCAAGAAGAAGTGCTGAATTGTGCCAAAAATATGTTATGTAACTGTGGTACACTCAGGAAGAGATGTGATGTGACCACAACTGTTACTTAATAGGGTACACCGGGAAAGAGATGCTGATGTGCCAATACTGTTTTGGAAATGATGGTCACCGGGAAGAAGATGTGATGGACCACAATTTTATGTAACTGGGTAATCGGAAGAAAATGTGATGTCCCCAAAATGTTACTGAAACTGATGTACATCGGGGAAAAAGATGCGAGTCCACATATGTTACTGTAACTGTTTTGGTACACCAGGGAAGAAGATGCTGATGGCCAAACTTTTACTGAATGTGGTACACTCAGGAAGAGAGCTGATTGCCACATATTTTCTGAAGATGGTAAAATCAGGAAAAAGACTGATGGGGGGCCATACTGTTACTGTAACTGATGGAACCCAGGAAAAAGATGCTGATGGGGGCCCATACTTTTACTGTAACTGATGGTCACTCAGAAGAAGGTGATGTGCCCACATACTGTTACGAACTGAGGTACCCCGGAAAAAGATGGGGGCCACATACTTTTTCTTAACTGATGGTACATCAAAAAAAATTGATGTGGCCACATACTGTACGTAAGATGGAACTCGGGAAAAAGATCTGATGTGCCCACGTTACGTAATGATGGTACCCGGGGAAAATGGGGGAAATCTTTTACTAAAAATGGTGGGAAAAACTTTTTCCCACATACTTTTTCTGAAACTGGTACACTCAGGAAGAAGATGCTGATGTCCCACATACTGTTATGTAATTTTGGACATCGGGAAAGAAGATGGATGTGCCACATACTGTTACTGAAATGATGGTACTCAGGAAGAAAAAATGCTATGGGGGCCACATATGTTAGTAACGATGGACATCGGGAAGAAAGCGATGTGACCAATACTGTTACTGTAACTATGGAAACCTCAGGAAAAAGTGGAGTGCCACATACTTTATGTAACTGAAGTACACCCAGGAAGAGATTGGATGGGGGCCAAATTTACTGTAACTGATGGTTTTAATCGGGAAAAAGATTGATGTGCCAACTGTTACTGAAAATAGGGGTAACTCAGGGAAAAAATGCTGATGTACCACAAAAGTTACTGTAACGATGGTAAACTCGGAAAAGATGCTGATGGACCACATATGTTTTAGTAAGTGGACACTCAGGAAGAAGTGCGATGTCCAAAATTTTTTACTGATAAACTGAAAACTGATGTGCCCCCGGTACCATTTCAGGAAAAAAGTGTGATGTGCCACAAAAGTTAGTAACTGAGGACACAGGAAGAAGATGCTGATGAGCCCACAAACTTTTAAACTGTATGATGGTACACTGGAAAGGGAAAGGCGATGGGAAATTATTTTACGTAATGATGGGGGCCTCAGGAAGAAGATGTGATGGGGCCCATATTTTACTTAACTGATGGTACACCAGGAAGGGCAATGTGACCAATACTGTTATGTAACTGAGGGTTACACTCAGGAAAAAAGTGATGTGACCACATACTGTTACTTAACGATGGTAACTCAGAAAGAAGTGCTGTTTGTGACACAATACGCTGTATGATTACCTCAGAAGAAGATCTGTATGTGACCACATCTGAAACTTAACTGATGGTCCCATGAGAGGATGGTGATGTGACCACATACTTGTTACGGGTAACTGTGGACACTCGGGAAGAAGGGTTGATTGCCACATACTGTTTACTTAACTGATGGTACACTCGGGGAAGAAGATGCAATGTGACCACATACTGTTACTGTAATGAGGGTACACCAGGAAAAAGTTTTGTGTGTGACCACATACTGTTACTGTAACTGAGGGTACATCAGGAAGAAGATGCTGAGTACACATATGTTCTTTTACTGATGGTACACTCAGGAGAGATGTGATTGACCAATTATGTTACTGAAAACTGTGTTACACTCAGGAAGAAGATGTGATGTGAACCACATACAGTTACTGTAACTGATGGAACAGGAAGAGATGTGTTGACAAATTTACTTATTGATGGTACTCAGGAAGAAGATGCTGATGTGACCACATACTGTTACTGAACTGATGGTACACTCAGGAAGGAAGGGGATGTGACACTATACTGTTTACTGTTAACTGATGGTACATCAGGAAAGAAGTAAAAGGGACTACTGTTGACCTGAAATGTGTTACACTCAGGAAGAAGATGTGGTTGACACATACTGTACTGTAACTGATGGAAAATGTGAAGATGTATTGCACATACTAGACTGTTGATGGTACACTGAGAAGATTTGTAACCACTACTGTTACTGTAAGCTGATGGGCACTAAAGAATGATGTGCCCATACTGTTTTGGTAAAAGGTAAGAATGATGTTGATGTGACCACATACTGTTATGTAACGAATGGTAGGAAGATCTGAGGGGGACAATTTTTACTGTAATTAAAATTTAGAATGGTAATGCTTGTACCACATACTGGTTACTAAGAGATTAACTCAGAAGAAGAGCTGATGGACACAATACTGTAATGTAATGATGCTCAGGAAGAAGCTGCTGATGTGACAACTGATGGCTACGAATGAACTCAGAAGATTGTTGGCCATTGTTACTGTAACGATGGTGAATTTCAGGAAAAAGATGCTGATGTGACCACATACTGGTTACTGTAACTGATGGTACCACTCAGAAGAAGATTGATGTGCCACATACGTTATGTAACTGATGGTACACTCGGGAAGAAGATGATGGCCAATACTGTTTTAGAGTAACGATTCCCTCGGAATAAGATCTGATGTGACCACATACTGTTACTGTAACTGTTGACACTCAGGAAGAAGAAGCTGATGTGGACCCATACTGTTACTGTAACTGAGGTACACTCGGAAGAAGATGCTGATGTGACCACATACTGTTACTGTAAAGATGGTACACTCAGGAAAAAGATGTGATGGGACACATACTGTTACTGTAACTGATACTCAGGAAGAAGATGCTGAGTGCCACATTGTTACTTAACTATGGTACACTACAAAGAAGATGGCTATGTGCCACATAAGTTACTGTAACTGATGTACACTCAGAGACGAATTGCTGATGTGCACATACTGATTTTAATGATGGGTAAACTCAGGAAAAGTTGTGATCGGCCAAATATGTTACTGTAACTGCGAGTACACCAGGAAAGAGTGATGTGCCACATTATGTTACTGTAACTGTTACACTCCGGAGTGTTAGATGTACCACATAGGTTATGAAAATTGTACACTCAGGAAGATGTATTGGAATACTGTTATTGTAAACTGATGTACTTCGAAGACTGTGTGTCCACCAAAGGTATGTAACGATGGAAACCAGCGAGAAGATGCTGAGTGGCAGTACTGTTACTGTAAGGTACTCGGAATAAGTGTGATGGAACAACGTTACTGTAACCTGATGGTACACAAGAAAAAGTAGAGTAGACACATACGTTTACTGTAACTGATGGAAATAAGAAGATGCTGATGTGACCACATACTGTTACTGTAACTGATGGTACACTCGGAGAGATGCTGATGTA
The DNA here is from genome assembly GCF_026875155.1 of Cherax quadricarinatus. NCBI lineage: Eukaryota > Metazoa > Arthropoda > Malacostraca > Decapoda > Parastacidae > Cherax > Cherax quadricarinatus. The sequence continues at coordinate 9,999 of NW_026468835.1, read as the reverse complement.
CACATACTGTTACTGTAACTGATGGTACACTCAGGAAGAGATGCTGTGTGACCACATCTGTTATTAACTGATGTGACTCAGGAAGAAGATGCTGATGTTGGCCACATCTGTTACTGTAATGATGGTAACTCAGGAAGAAATGTCGATGGCCACTACTGTTACTGTAAACGTGGTACACTAGGAAGAAGATGCTGATGTGCCACATACTGTTATGTAACTGATGGTCACTCAGGAAGAGATGTGATTGTGGCCACAACTGTTACTGTAACTGTTTAACTCAGGGAAGAAGATGCTGATGTGACCACATACTGTTCTGTAACTGATGGTACACTCAGGAGAGGATGCTGATGTGGCCACATAGTTAGTAACTGTTGGGTACTCAGGAAGAAGATGTGATGTGACCCTTACTGTTACTGTAATGATGGTAACTTAGAAAAGATGTGATCCACACTTTGTTACGGGTAACTGATGGTCACTCAGGAGAGTGTGATGTGACCATACTGTTACGTAACAGGTTAAAAAAGGATTTCCCTATTTTTGTCCCTAGGGGAAAACTAGGAAAAAATATGTACCAAAAAACTGTTTGTACAGGAAAAAGGAAGATGTTGATGTGGACCCCAATACTGTTTTGTAATGTTGGTACACTCGGGAAGAAGATGTTATGTGGCCAATACTTCTGTAACATGGAAACCCAGGGAAGATGTGTGTGACCAAGTTCTGGTACTGAGGTCACCTCGAAGAAGACTGTGTTCAAATTGTACTGTAACTGTGGTTAACTCGGAAGGAAGATTGATGTGGCCACATACGTTACTGTAAGATGGTAACTAGAGAAGAGTGTAAAAACCCAAACTAATTTTATTACTTAGGAAAAAAAAGATTTATTTTACGTAGGGTAAAAGAAAAAAAATGGTGGGGCCAAAATCTTGTTTTTTTATGGTAACACAGGAAAAGTGCTATGACCACATACTGTTACTGTAAGGGGTCACTCGGAAGAAGAGCTATGTGGCCACATTACTGTTACGTACTGATGGTACACCTCGGGAAAAAGAGGATGTTGAGGGTGAAACCACATGACGGGTTTTTTTTAACTTGGCCCATTTGGAAACAACTATTGAACATTTACAATAGGCCCTAAAGTGTGATGAACCATCTTTTTTTGTAACTGGGGGTTAAAAAAAGATTTTTGTGGGAAACAATTAGGAAAAGGACATTGAAATCCGTTATGTACTGGACACTCAGAAGAAGATGTGATGTTCCACTCTGTTATTAATGAGGACATAAGGATGCTGATGTACCCCAAACTTTATGAATGAGGTACATCAGGAAAGTGTGTGTGACCCACTGTTCTGTTAACATGTAACTATAAAATGTGGAAACCAAACTTTTCTGAATGAAAAACTCGGGAGGGTGGAAAACGAAAAAATCCCCCAGGAAAACTTTACGTACTTGGTACCCCTGGAAGGAAAAGGAAACTAGTTACAACGATGTTACTGGAAATGATTTGGTGCAAACTTTCGGAAAAGGTTAATCCCGGAGAAATGTTGATGGTGGCGTGTTACTTAACTGTTAAATTGAAGATATTGTTACCAAGTACGAACTGATGGAAACAAAAAAAAGAAGATGTATTGACCACAAAGAATGTAACCGTGGAACTTAGGACTGAACATGAATGGGGAAGGTATGGTAATAGGGGAAAAGATGTTTGTTGCCCAAGACTGAAACTGAATGAACAAGTGTTTGTAACTGTTTGAAACTGAGGAAAAGAAGAAGTTGTTGACCAATAATGTACTGAATAAAAAAAAAAAAACGGAATAACCTTTATTGTATAAAGTAAAGGGAAGAAAATTGTCCCATTTTTTTTTTTTTGAACTCTAAATTGATTTTGACATTTTTTTTTAACTGATGGTACACTCAGGAAAAGGGGCTTTGTCCCAATATGTTACTGTAACTGGCCAGGGAAGATTGTGGGAAACAAAAGTTATTAACTGAGGTACACTCAGGAAAGATTTTTGATGTGAACAACTTCCGTAAATGATAATGGAAGATGCTGTGGCCCTTATGTTACTGTAACTGATGTACATAAAAAGATGCTGGTGCCCAAATCGTTACTGACTGATGGAACTGGAGAAGTGGGGGGCCCCAAAATTTTATTTTAATGTAAAAAAAATGGTACCCCCCAGGAAAAATGTGAGAAACATACTTTTTGTAATGGGTACACTCAGGGAAATTTTTGGTCCCAACTGTGGTAAAATGGTACACTCAGAAAAATGATGGACAATCTTCCTTTTAAAGACCCATGATGGACCAAAAACCTGTTATGTAAATTTAAGATGTTTGAAATTTTCTTGTTCCTAATAGGGATGAAAAGTAGATGGTTCCATGGGTATGTGGCCACTACGGTACGTTGTTTTTTGGAAGAAATTTGTGATTACTATGAAATGTGTACACTAGGAAGAAGATGTGATGTGACCACATACTTTTACTGTAACTGATGGTACATTTAGGGAGTGTGATGTGGGCCACATACCGGTTACTGTAAGATGGTAACTCGGAAGAAGTGCGTTGGACCACATACTGTATTTGTAATGATGTACCCTTTAAAAAAGAGTGGTGAAAATGTATGTAAGAGAATTTGGAAAATTTGGGGTAAACTTGTACTGAAAAGGCCCCTAGGAAGGGGGTTGGGTTAACAACTGATTGTAATAACCTCAGGAAAAGTTTGGGTGCCCAAATTACTGTACAAGGGTATCTCAGGAGAAATGCTGATGTGGCCAAAAGTTAGATGACACCTCGGGAAAAAAGGTTGTTTTTGGGAAAAAATTTTGTTTAATTTATCCCTGGAAATGTGATGTGCCAAACTTTTTAAAAAATACTCAGGAAAGAGAATGGGTAGTCCCCCCTTTACAAAATAATGTTCCCGGATTATGAACGGGTAAAATCAAAAGATGGATTCCACTCGGAAATGTTGATGGAACACCAGAAGTTTCTGGTCACAAAACTGAGTAACTAGGTAACTCGGAAATTTGGACCACATACTGTTTACTGTAACTGTGGAAAAAATCAAGAAAATTGTTACACTGGTTACTGAAATGGGTCCCACTCAGGAAGAAGAATGAGGGTTTCCACAAATCCTGATTGTTAGGAAAAATTGTATGTCAATAGGAAACCTGAAAATAGGGGATGGGGACCAAACTTTACCTTAACTGGGGAAAGGAAAGGATGTTGAAAAAATTTTATTAATGATGGTAAAGAAGGACTGATGTGTTCCAATACTGTACTGTAACGATGGTAAACTCAGGAAGAAAGTAGTTTACAATATGTTAAATTGGAACATCAGGAAAAAAGAAGGCCCCAAATTTGTTATGTAATGATGGAATGGAAAAATCCTTGTAATACTGTTACTGAACAGGGGAACCAGGAAGAAATCGATGGCCAAATTTATGGTACTAGGTAATGGGAAAACGGAAAACTTTGGTTGTTAGAAAAAGGGAAAAAATGTTATTGGAACATTTAGGAAAAGATAATTGACCCATCTGTTATGAACTGTTTGTAACTCAGAAAGTGTATGTTGAACTGATTTTACTCAAAAGTGATTGGTAAATTTTTTGGGTGGAACTGGGAGAAAGAGTTATGGCCCCCCCCCCCCCCCCCCCCCCCCCCCCCCCCCCCCCCCCCCCCCCCCCCCCCCCCCCCCCCCCCCCCCCCCCCCCCCCCCCCCCCCCCCCCCCCCCCCCCCCCCCCCCCCCCCCCCCCCCCCCCCCCCCCCCCCCCCCCCCCCCCCCCCCCCCCCCCCCCCCCCCCCCCCCCCCCCCCCCCCCCCCCCCCCCCCCCCCCCCCCCCCCCCCCCCCCCCCCCCCCCCCCCCCCCCCCCCCCCCCCCCCCCCCCCCCCCCCCCCCCCCCCCCCCCCCCCCCCCCCCCCCCCCCCCCCCCCCCCCCCCCCCCCCCCCCCCCCCCCCCCCCCCCCCCCCCCCCCCCCCCCCCCCCCCCCCCCCCCCCCCCCCCCCCCCCCCCCCCCCCCCCCCCCCCCCCCCCCCCCCCCCCCCCCCCCCCCCCCCCCCCCCCCCCCCCCCCCCCCCCCCCCCCCCCCCCCCCCCCCCCCCCCCCCCCCCCCCCCCCCCCCCCCCCCCCCCCCCCCCCCCCCCCCCCCCCCCCCCCCCCCCCCCCCCCCCCCCCCCCCCCCCCCCCCCCCCCCCCCCCCCCCCCCCCCCCCCCCCCCCCCCCCCCCCCCCCCCCCCCCCCCCCCCCCCCCCCCCCCCCCCCCCCCCCCCCCCCCCCCCCCCCCCCCCCCCCCCCCCCCCCCCCCCCCCCCCCCCCCCCCCCCCCCCCCCCCCCCCCCCCCCCCCCCCCCCCCCCCCCCCCCCCCCCCCCCCCCCCCCCCCCCCCCCCCCCCCCCCCCCCCCCCCCCCCCCCCCCCCCCCCCCCCCCCCCCCCCCCCCCCCCCCCCCCCCCCCCCCCCCCCCCCCCCCCCCCCCCCCCCCCCCCCCCCCCCCCCCCCCCCCCCCCCCCCCCCCCCCCCCCCCCCCCCCCCCCCCCCCCCCCCCCCCCCCCCCCCCCCCCCCCGGGGGGGGGGGGGGGGGGGGGGGGGGGGGGGGGGGGGGGGGGGGGGGGGGGGGGGGGGGGGGGGGGGGGGGGGGGGGGGGGGGGGGGGGGGGGGGGGGGGGGGGGGGGGGGGGGGGGGGGGGGGGGGGGGGGGGGGGGGGGGGGGGGGGGGGGGGGGGGGGGGGGGGGGGGGGGGGGGGGGGGGGGGGGGGGGGGGGGGGGGGGGGGGGGGGGGGGGGGGGGGGGGGGGGGGGGGGGGGGGGGGGGGGGGGGGGGGGGGGGGGGGGGGGGGGGGGGGGGGGGGGGGGGGGGGGGGGGGGGGGGGGGGGGGGGGGGGGGGGGGGGGGGGGGGGGGGGGGGGGGGGGGGGGGGGGGGGGGGGGGGGGGGGGGGGGGGGGGGGGGGGGGGGGGGGGGGGGGGGGGGGGGGGGGGGGGGGGGGGGGGGGGGGGGGGGGGGGGGGGGGGGGGGGGGGGGGGGGGGGGGGGGGGGGGGGGGGGGGGGGGGGGGGGGGGGGGGGGGGGGGGGGGGGGGGGGGGGGGGGGGGGGGGGGGGGGGGGGGGGGGGGGGGGGGGGGGGGGGGGGGGGGGGGGGGGGGGGGGGGGGGGGGGGGGGGGGGGGGGGGGGGGGGGGGGGGGGGGGGGGGGGGGGGGGGGGGGGGGGGGGGGGGGGGGGGGGGGGGGGGGGGGGGGGGGGGGGGGGGGGGGGGGGGGGGGGGGGGGGGGGGGGGGGGGGGGGGGGGGGGGGGGGGGGGGGGGGGGGGGGGGGGGGGGGGGGGGGGGGGGGGGGGGGGGGGGGGGGGGGGGGGGGGGGGGGGGGGGGGGGGGGGGGGGGGGGGGGGGGGGGGGGGGGGGGGGGGGGGGGGGGGGGGGGGGGGGGGGGGGGGGGGGGGGGGGGGGGGGGGGGGGGGGGGGGGGGGGGGGGGGGGGGGGGGGGGGGGGGGGGGGGGGGGGGGGGGGGGGGGGGGGGGGGGGGGGGGGGGGGGGGGGGGGGGGGGGGGGGGGGGGGGGGGGGGGGGGGGGGGGGGGGGGGGGGGGGGGGGGGGGGGGGGGGGGGGGGGGGGGGGGGGGGGGGGGGGGGGGGGGGGGGGGGGGGGGGGGGGGGGGGGGGGGGGGGGGGGGGGGGGGGGGGGGGGGGGGGGGGGGGGGGGGGGGGGGGGGGGGGGGGGGGGGGGGGGGGGGGGGGGGGGGGGGGGGGGGGGGGGGGGGGGGGGGGGGGGGGGGGGGGGGGGGGGGGGGGGGGGGGGGGGGGGGGGGGGGGGGGGGGGGGGGGGGGGGGGGGGGGGGGGGGGGGGGGGGGGGGGGGGGGGGGGGGGGGGGGGGGGGGGGGGGGGGGGGGGGGGGGGGGGGGGGGGGGGGGGGGGGGGGGGGGGGGGGGGGGGGGGGGGGGGGGGGGGGGGGGGGGGGGGGGGGGGGGGGGGGGGGGGGGGGGGGGGGGGGGGGGGGGGGGGGGGGGGGGGGGGGTAAAAGGGGAACTAGGAAAAGGGTTTGTTTAGTTTTTTGGGGGTTTAATAGGAAGAAGATTGTGGTTGTTTGGGGTAAAGGAAAAGGTAGGAAAAAATTTTGGGGGTTTTTTAACAAAAAAGGGTATTTTTTAAAGTTTGGGGGGTTTTTTGGGGGGGGTATTTTTTCTTTAATTAAAAACCCTTTTAAAAAAATATTTTTGGGATAAAAAATTTTAAAAAAACCCTTTCCCCCCAAAGAACTTTTTTTGGGGGGGTTTTTGTGTCCCGGGGGGGGGTTTGTTTAAAATTTTTTAAAAAACTGGGGAAAAAAGAAAAAAGGTTTTTCCCTTTTTTTTTTCCCAAAAATTTCCCCCTTTTTATTAAAAAAAAAAAACTGAAAGGGGGGAAAAAAAAAAAAAAATTTTTAGGCCCCACATATGTTTTTTTTTAAACCTGGGAAAATTTTAAAAAATTGTTTAAAAATTCCCGGGGAAAAAAGGTTTTGAAAATTGGTTTTGGGGTTTGGGGGGAAAACCACTCGACTTAAAAAGAACCGGGGTTTTTTGGGTTTAGGGTTAAAAACGGGGGAAAATGGAAAAAAATTTTGGGGAAAAAAGAAAAGGGGGCCCTAAAAAAAAGGACCAAAAAAAACCCAAAATTTTTTTTTTTTTAAAAATTTTTTAAAAGAAAAATTTTATGGTCCCTCAGGAAAAAAAGAAAACCCAAATTTTGGTGGCCCCAAAAAAGGGTTTTATTCCCAAAACCTGAAATGGGTAACCAAAAAAAGGGGGAAAAACTGTTTTAATTGGCCCAAAAAAATTTTGGTTTTACTTTTAAAAACCGGGGAAAAAATTAAAAATTTAAAAAAACCCAAAAAATTTTTTGTTGAGGGTTTAAAAAAAAAAAACCCCCAACTTTTTTTTTTTAAAATGGAAAAATTTTTTTGGGGTTTAAAAACCTTTAAAGAAAAAAAAAAAAGAAGAAAATTTGGGGGTTTAAATTTTTTTAAACATTAATTTTTAAAAAAATTTTTTTTTTAAAAAAAAAAAAGGGTTTTTGGAAAGAAAAAAAAAAAAACTTTTAAAAAAAAAGGGGACACCAGGAAAAATGCTGATGTGCCCCTTTAAAATTTTACCCGGGAAAATTTGTTTTTACTGTTTTAAAAAAAAAAACCGGGAGTTGGTTAACCAAACTTTCGAAAAAAAAAAAAGCTGAAATTTTTGGGCCAATCTTTTGGTTTTACCCCGGAAAAATTTTTTGGGGGGGGAAAAACAAAACCCCCAGGAAAAAAAAAAAATTCCCCGGGAAATTTTTAAAAAAATTTATAAAAAAATTTTAAGGGGGAAAAAAATTAAAATTTTCCCCCCCAAAAAAAAGAAAAAAAAAACTTTAAATTGAAAAACCCCAAATGAAAAGGGGAAAAAAAAATTTTTAAAAACCTAGAAAAAAAAAAAAACCCCATTTTTTTTGGGGGGTAACCCCAATAAAAAAGTTATTTTTTTTATTTTTAAATTGGAATGGAAAAATCGGGGGAAACAACAAAAAAAGATGAATTTTGGCCCCAAACCAAAAAAATTTTTTAACGGGTACAAAAAAGAAATGGGTAAAAAAGGGGGAAAAAAAGGGATCAAAAAATTTGGGGCCCAAACACAAAAATTTTAACTGGGTTTTCCCTTTTTTTTTAATTGGAAAAAAAAAAACGGGAAAATTTTTAAAAAAAAAAAAAAAGGGGAAAAAGACGGAAATTCCCCAAAAAAGGCCCAAACAAAAAATTTTAAAAAAATGTTTTTTTTTTTTTTTGGGGTTTTTTTAAATTTTTTTTTTTTTTTTTAAAAAAGGGGAAAAAGGGGGGGAAATTTTAAAACCCCAGGAAACAAAAAAGTTGGGGCCCTTGGGGGGGGGGGGTTTTTTGGGGGCCAAAAAAAATTTTTTGGGTTTTTTTGGGGGGAAAAATTTTTTTTTTTGGGAAAACTTTCCCCAAAAAAAAAAATTGTTTTTTTTTTTTGGGGGGGGTTTAAAACCCCCAAAAAACCGGGGTTTTTCCCAACCCCGGGGTCCTGGAAAAAAGGGGGGCCTTGATTTTTAAAAAAAAATTTGGTCCCCCTTTTTAAACTGAAAAGGGAAAAAAGGAAAAAGAAAAAAAAATTGCTGAATTGGGGAAAAAAATTTTTTTTTTAAAATTTTTTAAACCCAGGAAAAAAAAAAAAACCCAAAGTTAAAAAAAATTTGGGGAAGGGTGTGTTTTAAACTTAAAAATTTTTTAAATTTTTTTTTTTTTTTTAAATTTTTTTTTTTTTTTTTTTTTTTCCCCAACTTTTGTTACATTTAAAAAAAAAAGGATTTTTTAAAAAAGGGGAAACCCCCCTGGGGGTTTATTGGGTTTTAAATTGGGGTTTTTGGGGTAAAGGAAAAAAAATTTTTCCCAAAAGTTCCCCCAAAAAAGGGGAACCATTTTGGGGGGGTAAACTGTTGTGGTAAAAAAAGGGGAAAAAAAAAAAGTTCGGGGAAATTTTTTTAAAAAAAAAATTTAATTTTTTTTTTTACTTTTTAAAAAAAGGGAAATTTGTTAAAAAAAATTTAAAAGGAAAAGAGGGTTTTTAAAATTTGGGAAACTTTCCCCGGGGGGGGTTTTTAACTAAACTGATTTAAAAAATCAAAAAAATGGGGGGGAAAATTTTCCCCCCCCAACCCAAAATTGTTTTTTCCCAAAAAGGGGGGAAAAGGGGGGGAAAATTGGGAATAAAAAATGTAAAAAAATTTTAAAAACCCCAAAAATTGGGTTTTTTTTTTACTAAAAAAAAAGGAAACGGGGGAAAAAAAGTTCAATGTGGGGCCCCCCAAAAAATTTTTTTTAGGGAAAAAGAAAAACTGGGGGGTTTTTGAAAAAAAAAAATGCCCCCAAAAAGGGGGGGAAAACCCCCACAAAACTTTTTAACTTGGCCCAAAATTTGGGGGGTTTTAAAAAAACCCCCTTTAAAAAAAGAAAAAAAAAATTTTTTTTTTAAAAAAATCAAAAATGGGTTCAAAAGGTCTGGGAAAAGGGCCCCAAAAGGAAAAGGGAATTTTTAAAAAATTTATGTTTTTTTTTTACTGGAAAAAAAAAAATGTTTTCCCCCCCCCGGAAAGTAAATTTGGGGGGGGGGGGGAAAAACAAAATAAACGGGCCCGGGGAAAAACCCTTTTTTTAAAAAACGGTTTTTTAATGGGAAAAAAAAATTTTTGGGCCCCCCCTTTTTTTTAAACCAAAAAAACTGGGGAAAAATGAAAAAAAAAAAAAATTTTTAAAAAAATTTTAATAAAATGAAAAGAAAACCCCCCCCCCGGGGAAAAGGGGGGCCCCCAAAAAAATTTTTTTAAATTTTTGAAAAGGGTAAATAAAAAAGGGGGGGGAAAAAAATTTAAAAACCCCAAAGGGGGGTTAAAAATTTTGGGGAAAACCAAAACCCCCGGGGTTTTTTTTGAAACGATTTTTGGTTAAAAAACTTAAAAAAAGAAAAAAAATTCCCGGGAAGGGGTTTTAAAACTTTTTTTTTTTAAACTGGGTTTAAAAAAAAAAGGGGGAAACCCCCCGGGTTAAAAAAAAATTTGGTTTGGGGGGGGGGGGGAAAGGGGGAAAAAAAAAAAGGGGGTTTTTTTTTTTCCCAAAAGGGGAAAAATTAAAAAAAATTTGGGGGAAAAAAAAAGTTGGGGCCCCTTTTGTTTTAAAAATGGGGAAAATTTAAAAATTTTTTAATGGGAAAAAAAAAATTTGATTCCCCCTTGAAAAAAAAAAATTCGGAAAGGGGGGGGAAAAACTGGTTTTTTTTTAATGGAAAATTTTTTTTTTAAAAAATTCAAAAAAAGGAAAAGAAGGGGCCCAAATTTTTTTAAAAAAAATTTAACTAAAAAGGTTAAAAACCAAAGGGAAAAATAAAAACTGGGAAAAAGGGGGGTTTCCAAATTTTTGAAAAAAACTCGGGGGTTTTTTTTTTTCCCCAAACTGTTTTAAAACCCCCCCGGAAAAAGAGCCCCCCCCCT
>NW_026468834.1:0-11948 GCF_026875155.1 Cherax quadricarinatus | reverse complement strand
ACCAACCCCCCCCATCATTCTTATATTTCCCAGCATTCCCATCATGGTGCCTAAAAACGATCTCTTTTGTATTTTCTCAGCTCTTAGGTGGTGATTGATGTAGCTTATTTTATGGAACACTTGCCCTATAGGGAGGCCAACCATGATGACATCTTCAGGTCACTTGTTCTTCGGGCGGGAATATTGCTCACTTAACAGCACCTTTCAAGGCAGGTGAAATTTCCCGACTAAAAAAATGACAGAGAATTTTCACGGCGCGCAAAAGGGGAGAATAAAACCCTCAATTAGGGGAGCGTTTGAGGTTTTAAACCTGTATTCCCTAAAACGCAGGAGGGGAGATACATGATTATATACCCCTGGAAACCCTAGGGGGACTTTACCGAATTGAAAACCAAAAAACACTCACTACGAAAGAAAAAGACTTGGAACGATGCCCATCCCCCAATGAAAAGCGGGGTGCACAGCCTTTTAAGAGACCAAAAAATAAGTGTAGGGGCCCGAGACGTTAAAATGCCTCCAGCACACATAAGGGGGTTTCCCAACAACCCCTGGCATTTTTAAAGCGGGCCGGGAAAGCACCTAAAGTCCCTTCCTATCACCGGGCTGTGGCTCGTCTGGGTTTGCGTGCGCCAGCAGCAACAGCCGGGTTATCGGGGGCTGATCCCCCGGGACCGGTCAAGCCCGGGCGCGGGGGCGTTGCCCCCCGAAACTCTCTCCAGGTAAACCCCAAAGGGATGTTTTGCTGATTCCCTCTCTCTCCTTCTTCTCTCTCTCTCTCTCTCTCTTCTCTCCTTTTTCTCTCTTTTCTCTTCTCTCTCTCTCTCTGTCTCTCTCTCTGTCTCTCTCTTGTCTCTCTCTCTGTCTCTCTCTCTGTCTTCTTTTCCCTTCTTTTTCTCTCCTTCTCTCTCTCTTCTCTCTCTCGTCTCTCTCTTGTCCCCTTCTTGTCTTTTCCTTTTCTCTCTCTCTGTCTCTTCTCTGTCTCTTCTTGTCTCTTTTTTCTCTCCTTTTTCTCTCTTTTTCTCTCTCTCTCTCCCCTTTTCCTTCTCTCTCTCTCTTCTCTCTCTCTCTCTCTTCTCTTCATATATATTATACTATGAGCAACATATGGGACAATGGCTGGGTGTGGTGTAACTTAAGCAAAGACCAAAGGCTTACTACATAGTCTCTTTTCTTTTTCCCTTAATCTCAGTCTGGCCCCCACTCATTTTGAAGGGGGAAATTGATAATTTGAGGCAAAATTTTGAGGCGCGGAAAAAACTAAAGACCTCATAGACGAGAGTGATCCAGTTTTAAAACTTTCCCAAATATGCACGCGTTCCAACTGCGAGTGCACCCGCAAGGCTTCCAAACGAGAGGGTTTCCACCTGACCGGACTCTTTCATGATTTAGGCAAGGTGGTTCGGGTTTAAAAAACCAAAGGGTACACCCGCAATGTGGGTATGTTTATGATTGTTGCACTTAAGAACAAATGCTTGTTTTTATTATATTAGTCACACAGAATGGGCTGCGTGCAATGAGATTTATTAGCCTGGATGAGAGACTTTAGATGGTGGAAAAAGGTTGAAGGTAAATTTTTATTTTCTAAAATTTTTTCTCTAAATTAATTTATGTTTTTTAAAGATTTAAATATTAAGTTGGGTAAAATTATCGTTTTTCTTTGAGATTTTTTAAATACAATGGGAGGTCCCAGTGCACTGCTAGCCCCCTATCACCTCCTGGACACAGTAATGCTGTGGCCTCTTGGGTTTTTCAAGTTCGGCTGCATAAGGTCATTAATGCACTTTTTGACCTTGCACCCAGCCAGGATATTCGTTTTTTTAAAATGGTTACAAAAACTTTCAAAATTATACACGGAAAAACCCTTTTTTTTTTAACAAAACATTTTGCTGTTGCCCACCTCAGCTTATTTCAAAGCCCAGCTCATCTAAAGTATACTAAGACCCTCCAGGATGCTACCTATAACAGGTGCCTAACTCCCAGGTAATTACTTACTGCTAGGAGTTCAGGGGCAGCAGGTCTAAGGAAACATGCCCAAGCTCCACGTACCGTAGAAAATTTACCCCTTTAAACACCTGGCTGTCTTAAAAAGGAGTGTCACTCCTACCCACTCTACCTAATTGTATCTATGTGATGTTTAGGGTCAGTTTAAATTAACTCCAGTGTTTAAATATATGAAAAATATGTGGACTTTAAATCACTTAGGAGTACTCGTCCCATCTGTATTTTCTGTCTCAACTATGATACAGGAATCGCTTAGTTGTGACTCACAACCGCATTAACACTGGATGAAAAAAGGTAGCAGGGATAAAAAGTCTGTAACATGGATGAAAAAGGGAGAGGTAAACAGCATGTAACATGGATGAAAAAAGGTAGCGGTATAAAGCATGTAAACTGGATGAACAAAGGGGACAGGTAAACAGTCTTAACACTGGATGAACAAAAGGGAGCGGGATAAAGTCGTGTAACATGGGGTGAACAAAGGGGCAGGTTAACAGTCTGTAAACTGGATGAACAAAAATAGCAGGTATAACAGCATGTAAACTGGATGAACAAAGGTAGCAGGTATAACGTCGGTAACACGGGTGAACAAAAAGGGGCCGGGTATAACATCGTGTAACCGGGTGAACAAAGTAGCAGGGGATAACAGTCGTGTAACACTGGATGAAAAAAGGTGCAGGGAAACAGGGTCCTGGTGGGTGGTTTCCCCTTTTCCTGGTAAAAAAGCGCTCCTGTAAAAAGCAAAAGGACGGTTCGTCCCAAAGGATGAAAAATTGGGCTCTTTTCCTTAAAAAAACGTTTCACGTTCACTAGAACAAAGGTTCGGTTGAAATTGGGCCCCGGTTTTTGGGTGCCATCCTGGGGCAGGTTCTTACCCTGGGTGGTTACCCCCGGGGGAAAAAATTTCCCCAACTTTTCCTTACTTAAAATGGGCCCCAACAGGTTGGGGGTTTGGGGAAAAAAGGTCCCCTGGGGTTTTTTTAAAAATCCAAAAACATTTAAAAAAATTTCCCCCGCTGTGGGGTGGTTTTTCATTTAAAATTTGGGGGTATTTAAAAAACCCTGAACAAAGGGACTAGCAAATATAATATTAACACCTGCATAACAAAAGTAGCAAATATAAAAAATCATCGAAACCCGCATAAACAAAAAGGGGCAGGTTTAAAAAATCGTCTAACACCTGCATAAACAAAGGGACAGGAAAGCATCATCTAAAAACTGCAGAACAAAGGTAGCAGGCGTAACGGTCGCTAAACCTGTATGAACAAAGGTACAGGGATAACAGTCTGAACCCCTGGATAAAAAGGGCAGTATCAATGTGCCGGGGGTTTGTTTTCCCCCTCATGCGGTAGCAGGTTCGCCCCACCCCCGCTAAAGGTGGGTTCGGTTTCCCCAATGAAAAATTTGGGTTTCTTCCCCCCACCTGTTTGGGAAAAAACGTTCCCCCCTTATAACAATTTAGTAGTTAAAGTCGCCCCCCTTGTGCGATGGGAAAAAGATTTTTTGGTTTTTCCCGGGGGTTTACCCCCGGAAAAAAAATCCCGACAACTTTAAAACTTTTTTTGGGGGTTTTTAACCCCCCGGATGGGAAAAGTCGCAAAAATAAATTTCTTTAAAAAAAAAGGTGAAAGGGGAAAAGGTTTTTTGCCGGGGGGGTTTTAGGGGGCTTTGAAGGTTTTGTGGAAAATAAAAAACCCCCCCCTGCATGAAAAAAGGTCAGAAAAAACTACCCCCTGCAGAACAAATAGCATATAACAACCCCACCACGCTAACAAGGTAGCGGTAAACAGTCGCCCACCACCTGAAAAAAAGTAGCAAAACATCCCCACCACCTGCATAAAAAACAAAAAGGTAGCAGGGTAACGGTCCGTTTCCCCCCTATGAACAAGAAAGCAGTAAAACAGCGTCTAACCCCATAAAAAAGAGCGGGGGGAACAATATAAACATTTGTTTTGACAAGGGAGAGTATAACCACTTTACATCCCAGAAAAAAGGTGGAGGTATAAAAATTCGCCCCCTGGGGACGGATGGCCAAAAAATACCATTTGGGGGGGGGTCCAAAACTTCCTCTTGACGGGTGCCAGAAAACTTCCACCGTGAACGGTGGGCCAAAAAACCCCCGGGGGACACCCAAAAACATCCCCCGGAGGGGCCAAAAATCCCCCCCGGGGACGTGGGCCCCAAACATTCCACCACTCCCCAGAACAATTTTGGGGGTAAGAAAATTTCTTCGGATAAAAAAAAGGGGGGGTTAGCCCCCGGGGGATACCCAAAAACCCCTCGGTTGGGATGCCAAACTATTCCTTGGGGGGCCCCTAATCTGTCGGATCCCCAAAAACACCCCCCTTTTGGACTACACCAGTTCCCATGTGTGCTAGGGAACAACCACGGGGGTAAAAAAAACCCCATGTTACCCCCCCGAAACCCAAACGGGGCCCTTCCCTGTGGGGGAGGGGAACTTTACCACGGGGGCCCCAAAAACCACTGTCGTACACCCATAACCAGTTGGGGGCGGTAAAAAAAACTACCACCTGGGGACGGTAGAAAGTTTTCAGGGGGGTACCCCCCAGAAAAATTTTAACGGACCAAACCCCATCGTTTCTTTCCAAACTAATCCAGTGGGAAGGTATAAACATTTCCCCCTTGCATGAACAAAGTGGGGGGGTGGAAAATATATCGGGGATTAGGAAAAACCAATTTTTGGGGATTTTAGGAAAACAACCCATCGTGGGCGGTACCCCCAGAACAAAATCCATCTTGGACGTAGTGCCAAACAATCCTCGTGTGGAGGGTCCAAAACAATCCATTGTGGGAATGCGCCGAACATATCCATTTTTTTAGTCCCAAAAGAAATACCACCCTGGGGAGGGTAGGCCAAAAAATATCCATCTGGGAGGGTAGCCCCAGAACATATCCATCTGTGGACGTAGCCCCAAAACATACCCTCTGTGGAGGTAGCGCCAGACATACCCACCTGTGGAGGGTAGCGCCAAAATACCCATTTTGGGAGGTACCCAGAACATATATCCTTTTTGGACGGTGGCCAAAAACATTCCACCCTGTGGAGGGTAGCCCAAACATCCCCCATCCTGGGACGGTAGCGCCAAACATTCCATCGTGTGGAGGGTTTTAGCGCAGAACATTCCATCGTGTGGACGGGGGCCCAGAACATATCCATCTGTGGACTGGGCCCAGAACATACCACCCGTGGACGGTGGGCCCCAGAACATTCCATCCTGGGGGACGTGCGCCAGAAATATCCATCGTGTGGAGGGTGGGCCCAAACATATCCATCGGGGTGGAGGGTAGGCCAGAACATTTTCACGTGTGGACGTTAGGCCAGAACATATCCATCGTGTGGATGGTACGCCAGAACAATCCATGTGGGGATTAGCCCAAAACTTCCATCGTGTGGACGGTAGCGCCAGAACAAATCCATCGTGTGGACGGTAGCGCCAAACATATCCATCTGTGGACGTGGGCCGAAATATCCTCGTGGGACGGTGGGCCCAACATATCCTTGTGTGGACTAGCCCCAAAATTCCATTTTTTAGGTGGGCCCAAACATTCCATCTGTGGAGGGTAAGCGCCAGAACAACCCATCGTGTGGAGGGTGGGCCAGAAATACCATCGTGGGAGGGGGTTTTGCCAAACTATCCATCTGTGGAGGTAGCCCCAGAACAACCTTCCCTGGGGGGTAGGCCAGAACATACCACCCTTGGACTAGGCCAGAACATATCATCGTGTGGACGGTAGTGCCCCAACTATCCATCGTGTGGCGGAGTGCCAAAAAATTTCATCGTGGGGACTTAGTGCCAGAACCCCTCGTGTGGATGGTAGGCCAGAACATATCATCGTGTGGATGGTAGCCCCAAACATACCCATGTGGGGACGGTAGCGCCAGAACAAATCCATCGGTGGACGGTAGCGCCAAACATTCCATATTGGGAGGGTAGTCCCAAACTTCCATCGTTGGAGGGTGGCACCAAACTACCTTTTTGGGGACGTGGGCCCCGAACATACCATTGTGTTTAGGTAGCTCCAGAACATTCCATCGTGTGGACGGTACCCCAGAACCATACCCTTTGTGTGGCGGTAGGCCAAAAACATATCCATCGTGTGGACGTAGCCCAAAAACATACCATCGTGGGAGGTAGCCCAAAACATATCCTTTGGTGGAGGGTTAGCCCAGAACATATCCATCGTGGGCGGTACCCAGAACATATCCATCGGGGGACGGTAGGCCCAAACAAATCCATCTGGGACGTACCCAGAACATACCATCTGTGAGGTAGCGCCAGAAATATCCTGTGTGGAGGAAAAGGCCCCCAGAACAAAACCCATGTGTGGACAGTGCCCCAGAAAAATTTCCATCTGTGGAGGTAGCGCCAGAACTATCCATTGTGGACGGTGGGGCCAGAACAATCCATCTGTGGAGGGGTTTAGGCCAAAACATACCCACCCTGTGGACGTAGGCCAAACTACCCATGTGTGGCGGTAGGCCAGAAATATCATCCTGTGGACGTAGGCCGAACATACCTCTGGGATGGTAGGCCAAACATACCCCCGTGGAGGGTAGCCCAAAACATACTCGTGTGGCGAAGGCCAGAACATATCCATCTTTGGGGGCGGTAGCGCCGAACATACCCATCGTGGGAGGTAGCGCCAAAACTATCATCGTGTGGCGGTAGCCCAAACATATCCATCGTGTGGGACGGTAGGCCAGAACATACCCACGGTGGAGGTTGGGCCCCCAGAACATACCCATCGTGGGCGTAGCCCAAACATATCCATCGTGTGGAGGTTGGCCAGAACCCTTTGGTGGGGGTAGGCCAAAAAACATATCCTCTTTTGTGGACGGTAGTGCCAGAACATATCCACCCGGGGAGGTAGGCCAGAAATATCCATCCTGTGGAAGAGGCCAAAAAACATTCCATCGGGGGGCGGTACGCCAAAACATACCATCGTGTGGACGGTAGCGCCAGAACATATCCATCGTGGGGGACGAGCGCCAAACATATCCATTGTTGGAGGTGGCCAGAACATACCGGGGGGGCGGTGTGCCAAAACATATCCGCGGTGGACGGTTGCCCCAGAACTAGGATAAAAAAAGGTTAACGGTGTAAATGGTTTTAAAAACAATATCTGCATTTCACTTATTTGTTACAAACAAATTTGGGAAACTTGCTTATTTTAATTTTACCGGAGTTTACCTAGAGGGGTTTCGGGGTAAACGCCCCCGCGGCTCGACGAGACCGGTCTCAATTTTTTCAGGGTCGATCAAACCGGCTGTTCATGGGCCCCACGCAAACGAGTGCGAACCACAGCCCGGGTTTTTGGGCGGAATTGACTTTAGGGGCCTGTCCATACCCCTTAAAGGGCAGCCGGGGCCTATTGGTAATCCCCTCAGTAGGGTGGGAGGGGAGTTTAACTCTTGGACCCGGACACCTGTTGTTTGTCTTCAAAGACTCGTGGAGCCCCTCTTTTAAAAGGGGAAAAGTTGCATCTCCTGCCGAGTCTTTTGCTTTCATAGGGAGTGATTTTCGTGTGCAATTTGATACAATCCTCCCGGGGCCCTGGTATCTTATTTTTTTTTAATAAAATGTCTTGACATGTCTATAGGTTTTATATGTTTTCTCTGGTAAAAAACAGGGGTCGAAAATAATTAACTGTGTTTAGTCCCCACACTAAGGTAGGTTCTCCGGGGGGTCCTGGTCTGGATTTCCCCCATGCGGGACCCCCATTCCCCCTACAAAAATTGTCACTTTCCATTTCAGTGAAACAGGGTTTATTAAAAAAGTAATCCCTGATTGTGCCTCTCATGATGGGGTTTTTATGGGAACCCCAAAAGGTCAATAGTCGGAGACACTTCGCGGTGGGGGCGAGTTTCCCGACTCCTCGTGTACCGCATTCCACTTTCCACAACAATCCAACTTAAAAAACCCCAAGTTCAAGTAAAGTTGGGTTTTTCCAAATTGAAACCCTTACCCCTTATTCCCTTTGTGAGAAGCAAAATTTTAAAAAGCTATATGATAATAAGACAAAAATTTCCCTTTTTCTTTTTCTTCTTCTTTTTCTTCTTCTTCTTTTTTCTTCTTCTTTCTTCTTTTTCTTTCTTCTTCTACTTTTTTTTTTACACAGGGTTTGACCCAAGGGTTTTAGATCCCCAGCTTTATTACAAGCTATTTACGGAAAGGATTCCTAACTTTTTTGGCAAGCAAAAAGCTGTTACCTAATCAGCCATTTTAAAGCATTTTTTTTGTTTTGAGACATACCAAATAGGGAAAAGGATGAAGTTGGGGCCAATTTTGGACCAGCATTTTTCATTTGATCAACTATTTTCTCGTTGAATCATTGGCGTACGAATATGTTCCTACTCGAGCCATCCCCGGGGAAAATATCTCAATGGAGTGATGTTCGGAGAAGGGTACAGCCAGAGGAAGTGCGCTTTTGCCCGTCTTGTGGCAAAAAGCTTTTTTACGTGTCCCGAAGGGATCCAAATGTGGTACTTTGACAATATTGGCCCTTTTAATAACAGTAAGGCCACCCACATCTTCCCCATTTTGAACCTTTTCAAAAGCCCCGATCTATCAAGGGTGGTCCGGCGAGAGATGAGAGTCTTTCTCTGTTCTCTACCGTAAGCAAATGCAGAAAAGGGGGGGAGGCAACCAAAAAAAGTGAAGCATTTCTCAAGGTGTGAGCGTACTTTTGGGCCCCGTGCAGAGTCTTGCAACCCCTACTGTCAGGCAGATGGGGTAGGCAAAATGCTGTAAGCTTTCCGGCTGCCTTTTTTGCAAGATTTACACATGGTTCTTTATGGTTAGTTTGGAGTCAAATTTTACCCCCAAAGGTATCAATTCTTTCCAGGGGCCCAAAACCCTCCCATTTATCCTTACTACTGCACCAGCTTACCATCATGGTGCCTAGAACGATCATCATTTGCGTTTTTTTCGGTCAAAAATTTTCTTGCCATCTATTTCCCCAAGGGGTATAAATCTTAGTGGTGATTGATTAGCTTAGAGCAATGGCATTTCTTCTCTTGGAAAATGAATGTCAGTGTACAGTCGTCGCTATGCATGTGTTTGGTGGATGAAAGAAAGGGCGTTGAAGTAGACATTTCATAACAAAGGGGCCCCAGCACGCTTCCTTGTGGAACCTTGCCCCTCAGGGTTTTTTGCTGTTTTTATTCCATTGAGAACTCACTTTGAGATCTACCCCTGAAGGTAATCACTGAGGGGACATAGCGTAGAGCCCGCAATTCCCGGCTTGCGTTTTGCTAAGAGGCCCCGGTGCCACACCCGGTCGAAAACGCCAGCAAAGTTTCCGTGCTACCACACAGCTGACTTTTGGGTTCATCCAGTGACTGGTTTTCCACTTTGTGGGGAGGTTTAGCACAATCACAGCAGAGTAACCTTTCCTGAAGCCATATTGACGATCACAAAGTAGTGAGTGGTAGTCAAAAAACTCTGTCATTTGTCTTGGATTTTTGTCTCATGGATCTTACCTGATTGACAGGAGTGACACTGGCTGATTGCTGATTTTGCTCTGTTCTTTTTTTTGTGAATAAGACTAATTGCCCCTTTCCCCAAAAAGGCCATTTACACTGTACTAGGCGTGCGAAAGATGCGAGTTAAGGTGCTGCTAGTGGGTTTGCACATCTCGCAATTTCTTGGGGCTCAACTTTGTCTGGGCCCACAGCCTTTCTTGGGGCAGTGATTTAAGAAGGAATGCACCCCCTCCTGCCTTTTGTTACCACTGACAGTTTTGACCCAGTTCTTTTCAGTAGCCCCGGAGGGTCCCCCTTGCGGTCGGAAATTGCATTTTGGTGGGAAAGTGTTCGGCCCCAAAAAGGTCCGCTTTCTTGATACTGTAGAGGTGGTCCCTCCGTCGATTTAGAGGTGGAATGAGTTATCAGGCAGAAACCTTTTCTGCCCTTGACCCGGGACCACCAGGTTTTGAGACTACCTACCCGATGCTAGCTTTTGTTTTTGTCCCCCCTCCATTTAGCAATGACCCCCTTTGAACGTCAACCATATGCCCCCAAAGGGTTGCCTGTGCAATTCCTGTTATAGGGGGTAGAATGCTCTTAAACCTTCGCCATGCTTTGAATTAGCAGTAGCACCTCCTCAAAAAAAAGCCAAAAACCCAAAGGGTGATCTGTGGCTTCGTCAATATTGCCGGTAGGAAAGTGTTTTTTTTGTGAAATTTAAAATGTGTCCCTGAAGGGTTTCATTTGGGTTTTCAAAATCCCCCTTTGGGGAAGAGCTTCCAATCGGGGGGGGGAGCTCAAGCAAAGGGCTGGCCAATTACCCCCTTTTCCCCTAGCCCGGTTTGGTTGGTCCTCACCTGTTCTGTTTTGGGGTCTTGAGTGTCTAAAAAAAACCTTGTGGGAGACGATCCAACGTCCCAGGGGGTTTGGGAAAGGGCATACCTTTGCCAATCATCACTACTGGGGCAAGGGGAGTAGCCGGATGTGAGTAGGGAAATCAAAAAGTTTCTCATGTCAAAAACTCAAAAATCATCAAAGTCCCTCTGTATAAGGTGTTGGTTGAGGTTCACCAACAATTATGATATGTTGACAGTTGTGTTGTAGCAGAAGGGAGTCCATATTTTTCCATTATGAAGTTGATGGGGTCTGCATGTTGTCACTGAGATCTGTACATTGCACATCTAGAAACAGAGGTCTAGGTTTATGCAGAGTTTGAAGAAACATCTTTTCAAGTTGAGTAGGGAGGGCAACATCAATGTGCTGGGCATGAACCTTTTAGAGAAGCACACAGCAACACCTTCTCCTTGCCCTTGCCTGTCTCTTCTCATCCATGAAGTGTACCCAAAGCAATTCTTGCAAAATTTTCTGGTGTCCTGTCGTCCAAAAAATGTTTCAACAACAGCTATCATGCGGGACGTCGAGTGTTCACAAAACTATGTGTGAGCTCTCCAACATTAGTAATGAAACCACTAATGTTGCTCCTCATGATGTGGTCACTTGAGGTGTGTGGGTGTGTAAGGCATGTAAGGTGCCTTCCCTTGAGATAGGTAGAGTACTGAGGCAGCTGCAGGGATGTAGGTCTGTGGGCTTGTATAAGGCACAATAAACCCCCTGCTGGGCTGAGATAGGAGTAGCTGAGTGGGTGACGTGTGAAGTGTTCACCCAATTCAGAGATCCTGCTGGTTTGTTCCGAGAACAGGTCTCTAAAAAAGGTGGTCCTGTCCCGTCAAGTTCCTTTTTCTTCCGTCACTGGTCTTCCTGATGTCCTTTCTTGTAGCAGAATTGCACCCGGTATCTCGCAGGCAGTTGTTGGCGGTGTGCCCCTTCCGGTGACAGTGAAAAGGGACAGCCTAGGTGCCTGGGAGGGTAGACTATGATATGTTTACTTCCTTTTGTTTTGCTGATTTGTCCTCAGGTTCTGCCGCTGGGATTGTGTTAGTGGAGGGTGAGACAGCTGTAGATGTCTTCCCTCCACGTCCCTTCCACGTTCCCTCTTTCCCTCCCTCTCCCCCTATCTCTCTCTTTTCTCCCCTCTCTCTCTCTTTTCTCTCTCTCTCTCTCTCTCTCTCTCTCTCTCTTCTCCTCTCTCCTCTCTCTTTCCTTTCTCTCACTCCCTCTTATCAATCTTTCCCTGCCTTCTCCTCTATCTCTCTCTCTCTTTTTTTTGTCTTTCTCTCTCCACCTCTCATTTCTCTCTATCTCTTTCCTCCTCCACATACCTTCCATTCATCTTCCCTTTCCTCCTACCACTCCCCCCTGGCATACCCCATTTCCTCCCCTTTCCCCCTCATCATCCCCCAGCCTTTTCCCCCATCATTCTCTCTCCCCCTCCTTATTTCTCTCTCTTCACAACTCCTTTTCCCTGGTAAAAAAAAAAAAAAGGGTAACCCAAAAGGGCGAGGACGAACCCTGGGGGGAACCCGGGGGGAAAGATGGGGTTTGAGTCCAAAAAAGGGGAAGA
>NW_026468833.1:0-11749 GCF_026875155.1 Cherax quadricarinatus | reverse complement strand
CTGGACCCTTACGTCCTCTGTAATTGTAAATCCCTTTGTAACTTGTTTTTGATTGTGAGTAGACCTCCTGGAGTTCATTCCTTGTAATTTGTGTTTTCTTCCCTTAAAATTGCCAGCTACAAAACTTTGGAGCCCGTCCCGGGACCTTAGTACCTCTGAAATCTTTTGACTACCGCCCACAGGATGGGTATGGGGTGATAATAAAATATTAAATAAACTTCCTGATGGGGTTTTTAAAGGGGTTCTTAAGGAATGCAAAAGGGAAATCTGTGAACCTTTAAAAAACTAATTTTTTTAAATTTTACTCTTCAAACAGGTTAGGTCTGATAGTGAAAAGGGTTAATGTAACTCCTTTTTTTTTAAAAACAGGGGACAAGTTTTTAAAGTCAAATTAGCCCAATAACCCTGCCCTCAATTGTAGGAAAAATTTTCTGAGTCAATTATAGCTGAGATTTTAAAAAAGCCTCTCGAAAAGCATACATGATTAATGATATCAGCATGGATTCCCAAGGGCCGGTTTGTCTAACTAATTTTATTAACTTTTTTCAGTAAAGCTTTTGAGGTTGTTGACCACAAAAAGAATTTGTATTAGTTACTTGTTTTAGTAAGGGTTTTTGATGAGTTCCGCCCCTAGACTTTTTAAAGAAAGGGGAGCCAGGGCTTGGGGGAAAAAAGGCCCGGGGATCGAGTCATGGTCACTGACAGGAAGCAGAGAGTGTCCATAAATGGGGTTTAAATCCAGGGGGGATCTGAAAAGGTGGCTTCCACAGGGATCAGTCTTGGGCCTTTTTTGGTTTATAATATATATCAATGATCTTGATGGGGGAATTACTAGTGATATGAGCAAATTTCCCGATGAACAAAAAAGGTGGATAATTGATTCAAACGTAGATTTTATGGAACTTCGGGGAGGAATTAAACAAACCTTTTTTGGGTCAGAAAAGGGGCGATGCAGTTCAATGTAAAAAAAAATGCAAGGTTCTGAAGTTCGGATGCCCAAAAACCCATATTTATAAGTTAAATGATGTAGAACTTACCCTAAGATTGCGAAAAGGACGGGGGAGTTATGGTGGCACAACCTTTAAAACCCAAGACGAAATGCATAAGGGACGTAATAAGGCAAATAGATTACGGAATTTAATCAAGAAGTGTAAGCAACAAAGCCCAGGGTCTACGCAGCTTTTTACATCTTAGAAAAGGCCTACCTGATTTGCACCCATTTCTGGTCTCCATAAAAAGAATGGACTAATTTCGTTGGGGAAAAATTAGCGTAGGATGATAAATTTAATCTTGCATTGAAATTTTCCCTTATGAAGAAAGATTGAAGCTCTTAAGTTACATTCATTGTTAGACGAGAAGGGGGAACCTGATCGAAGTGTATAAGTGGAAGAATTTTTTAAAAAGGGGGATATTAAAAAGCTTGAGGATGTTTTCCCAAGAGAGAACCCGCAGAAATGGATTTAAATTAGAAAATTTTTTGTTTTAAAAAGGGGAATAGGAAAAGTATTGGTTTGGAAAATGGGGATTGATGAGGGAACAGTCTACTATTTGGGGTTATTGAGGTGGATTTTTGGGTATTTTCAAATTAAGGTTGGTAAGTACATGAGTGGGGGGGGTTGGATTTGAGGGGGACTTTTAAAACAGGCTTATTTCTTGGGTGGCTTGAAAATTGGGTTGGGGGAAATGTTTTGTTGTGGATGAATTGTATGGGCCCCAAAAAGGGCCCCCTGCATGTTCCCCTTTCTTATGTTTTAACGTAGAGTGCCATGTTTGAAAAGACTCTGTGGTGTAACTGTAGGTAGCCGTGACTTTACAAGACTCTTGTAGTATAACTGAGGGGGGGGGTACCGTACTCTGGCAAAACTTTGTAGGTAACCTGTAGGTAGCCATGCTCTGAAAAAAATCTTGTGGGTAAAAGTAGAGTACCATGACTTGGCAAAACCCTTTTTGTGTAAATGTAGAGTAGCCCTGACTCTGACAAGACCCCTTTTAGTGAACTTAGAGTAGCCGTGGGCCTGACGGCTCTCGTAGTGTAAATGTAGAAAGCCAGACTCGACAAATTTGTGTGTAAGTAGAGTACCATGTCGACAAGACCTTGAGTGTAACTGTAAGTAGCCGTGACTTGACAAGGGTCTCGTAGTGTAATTAAGTAGCCTGACCTTTACGACTCTTTTAGTGTAAAATGTAAATAGCCATGACTCTACAAGATCTTGTAGGTAACGTAAGTAGCCATGACTTGAAAAGACTCTTTGGTGTAACTGTAGAGTAGCCTGATTGGCAAACTCTTGTAATGAACTGTAATAGAGAGACTCGACAGCTCTTTAAGTAATCGAGTAGCCATGACTCGGCAAGACTTTGTAGTGTAAACTGTAGAGTAGCCCTGACTTGGCAAGACCTTGTTGGGAAGTAGGTAGCCATGATTTACAAGACTCTTGTATGTAATGTAGGAGCCGTGACTCTGACAAAACTTTGTATGTAACTGTAGATAGCCTGATTCAAGACTCTTTTGTGTAAGTAGAGCAGCCGTGACTCTGACAAAGGGCCTTTTGTTAACTGTAGATAGCCATGACTTGGGCAAGACTCTTGTGTGAATGTAGAGTAGCCATGACTCTGGGAAAAAAATCTTTTAGTGTGACTTAAGTAGCCATGACTTGACAAAACTCTTGTAGTGAATTAGAGTAGCCATGCTCTGACAAGACTCTTGTAGTGAATGTAGGTAACATGACTCTGGCAAACTCCCCTTTTATTGACGTGAGTAGCCATGACTCTGCAAGAATCTTGTTTGTAACGGGGCCGGTGGTGGGCCCCCCCCTTTTGACAAGGGGCCCCCTTGTGTTGAGTCGTGGTGGGCCCCTTTTCTGGGACATGGGCACCTCTTGTTGTGGTCGGGGGGGGCCCCCGTGACATGGGGGACCCCTAGTTGTAGTCGGTGGGGGGGCCCTCACTCTGTCACATGGGCCACCTCTGTCTTGCGGTCGGAGGGACCTTCACTCTGTGACATTTTCCACCCCTGGGGAGTCGGGGGGCCCTCACTCTGTGACTGGGCCACCTCTCGATAGGGCCCGGGGGGCCCTCACCTGTGACATAGGCCACCCCAGTGTTCGGCGGTGGAGGCCCTCACTCTGCTGATGGGCCCCCTCTGTGTGGGGGGTGACCCTCACTCGGACTTGGCCACTCTGTTTTGGAGTCGTTTGTGTCCCTCCTCTGTGACATGGGCCTGTCTGTGTTTGGGGGCGGTTGTGGCCTCCTCTGTGATGGGGGCACCCCTTTTGTTGGGCCGGTGTGGCCCCACACGTGACATGGGCCACCTCCGTGTTGGGGGCGGTGGAGGCCCACCCTTGGGCTGGGCCACCTCTGGGGTTTTAGTCTGGGGGGCACTTTTCCTGTGACGTGCTTCACACCTTTTGGGGTCAGTGGGGACCCTCACTCTGTGACATGGGGGCCCCTCCCTGTTGGGTTCAGTGGTGGTCCCCTCTGTGACATGGGAACCTCCTTGTTGGGGGCAGGGTGGCCCTCCTTTGTGACAAGGGCCACCTCCGAATGGGATCGGTGCTGGCCCTCTGTGACATTTCGCCCCCCCTCTGTGTTGAAGTCGGTTGTGCCTTTTCGTGATATGGGCCACCCCTGTGCTGAAAATCGGTGGTGGCCCTCTGTGACATGGGCCCCCTCTGTGTTTAAATCGGGTTTTGGTCCTTTCTCAGTGACAGGGCCACCCTGTGTGGGACGGGGGGGCCCTCACACTGGCATGACCCTCTGTTTTTTGGGTCGGTGGTGGGGCCCCTTCTGTAACATGGGCCACCCTTGTTGTGGGGCGGTGGTGCCCCTCACTTTGACATGGGCCACCTCTGTGTTGATGTCTCTGGTGGCCTACACTCTGTGGGCACGGGCCCCCTCTGTGTTGGAGTCAGTGGAGGCCCTCACTATGTGACTGGGCCTCCTCTGTGTTTGAGCCCCGTGGTGGCCCCTTTAAACTGTGACATGCTCCACCTCCGTTGGGGGGGCAGATGTGACCCCCACTCTATGACAGGGCCACCCCGGTTGGGGGCAGTGGGGACCCTAAATCTGTGGCTTTTTCCACTTTCCCCTTTTTGGGCTTTGGTGGCCCCCAACTCTGTAACTGGGCCACATCTGTGTTGGAGTCGGTGGCGGCCCTCACTCATGTAGGGCCACCCTGTGCTGAATCGGTGTGGCCCCTTTGGACATGGGGGCACCTTTTGTTAAGCGATTGAGGCCCCCACTCAGTGACATGGGCCCCCTCTGTTTGGGTCGGTGGCGGCCCTCACTCTGTGACATGGGCCACCTCTGTGTTGGGGTAGGTGGTGGCCCTCACTCTGTGATATGTTTCACGTCCGTGTTGGGGTCGGTGGTTTCCCTCACTCTGTGACATGTTCCAACCCCTTGTTGGAGTCGGTGGTGGCCTTCTCTGGCATGGGGGACCTCTGTGAGCGGGGTGGCCCCCACTTGGGCATGGGCCACCTCTGTGTTGGAGTCGTTGGTGTCCCTCACTCTGTGACATGTGCCTCTTCAGTGTTGCGGTCGAAGGAGGCCCTCACTCTGTAACATGGGCCACCTTTGTGTTGGAGTCGGTGGTGGCCCTCACTCAGTGACATTGGCCACTTTTGTTTGGGTAGGTGGGGGCCCCCCCCTTGTGACATGGGCCCCTCTGTGTTGGGGGCGGCGGTGGCCCCACTCTACAGATGGGCCCCCTGGTTGGGGGGGGTGGTGGCACCATGTTGTATGGGCCACCCCTGTGTTTTGCGTCGGGGTGGCCCCACCTTGTGACAGGGCCCTTGTGCTGGGGCGGTGGTGGCCCCCTCACACTGTGCAGGCCACCCCTTTTTTTTGGATCGGTGGTGGCCCTCACTCTGTAACTGGGCCCCTTTTTTGTTGGTGGTGCCCCCCCACTCTAAGCATGGGCCCCCTTGATTTTGGCTTGGTGGCCACACTCTGTGACAGGGGCCCCCTCTGGTTGGGTCGGGGGAGGCCATCACTTTTGTGCTGGGGTCCTCTGTGTTTGGCCAGTGGGGGCCCTTAATCTGTGGTGCCCCTTTTCCCCGTTTGGGGGCTGTGGTGGCCCCCACTCTGTAACATAGGGCACCCCTGGTTGGGTCTTGGTGCCCCTCCCTTGATATGGGCCACCCGTTTTCAGGTAGGGTAGGCCCCTTTCCTGTGACAGGGCCACCTCTTTTTGGAGTTAGTGGTGGCCCTTACTCTGTACATGCTCCCACTCCCCCGTGGGGTCATGGGCCCCCACTTCTGCATGGGCCACCTTCGGTTGGGGTCGTGGTGACCCCACTCTGTGTCATAGGCCCCCTCCGTGTTGGGGTCGGTGGGGCCCTCACATGCGCCCCCCTCTGTGATGGGGTCTTTCGTGGCCCTACATGTGACGTGGGCCACCTCTGTGTTGTGGTTTGGGAAGGGCCCCATGTGAAATGGGCCCCCTCTGTGTGGAGTCGGTGGGGGCCATCACTCTTGAAATTTGGGCCCCATCTCTGTTTTTTTTCGGTGGTGGCCCCTGTGACATGGGCCACCTCTTTGTTAGAGTCGGTGGGGCTTTACTCTGTGACTGGGGGGCCCCTCTGTGTTGGGGTCGGTGGTGGGGCCCCCTGTGACAGGGGGCCCCCTCGTGTTGGAGTCGGTGTGGCCCCCACTCTGTGACATGGGCCACCTCTGTGTTAGGTCGGTTTTGGCCCCCACTCTTTGAAAAGGGCCCCTCTGTGTTGGGGTCGGTGGTGGGCCCCCTCACCTTAGAAAATTGGGCCCCCTCCCTGTTGGGGTCGGTGGAGGCCCCCACTATTGACTGGGCCACCCCCCTTTTTGGGGGCAGTGTGGACCCTCACTCTGTGACATGGGCCACCTCCGTTTTGGGATCGGTGTGTCCCCTGTGACATGCGCCCCCCTCTTTTTTGGGGGGTGGGTGTGTCCCTACTCTGTGAATGGGCAACCCCTGTTGGGGTCAGTGGTGGGTCCTCTCTCTGGACATGGGAAAACCCCCTTGTTGGAGTCGTTTGGTCCTCATAGTGCAAGGGCCACCTCCGTGTTTGGGGAACAGTGGTGGGCCCCCTGTGCATGCGCCCCAAACCTTTGTGTGGGGGCTGTGGTGGCCCTCTCTATGTGACTATGTGAAGGCCAAATCTGTGTTGGGGTCGGGGGTGGCCCTCTGTGACATGGGCCACCTCTGCGTTGAAGTCGGTTTTGGCCCCACTCATGCAGGGGGACCCCTTTTTTTTAGATTTTGTTGGCATCACTTGTGACATGGGCCACCATTGTTGGGTTTGGTGGAGGCCCTCGCTCTGTGACATTTCACGTCCCTTTGGGGGTCGGGGTGGCCCTCACTTGGACATGGGCCCCCCTATCTGAGTCGGTGGTGGCCCTCACATGTGGCGTGGGCCACCTCTGTGTTGGAGTCGTTTGGGGTCCCTACTCTGGAAAATGCCTGCTCAGTGTTGCGATCGGTGATGGCCCTCTTCTCTCACATGGGCCACCTCGTTTGGAGTCGGTGGTTTTCCCTCACTCTGGACATTGGCCACCTCTGTGTTGGAGTCGGTGGGGGCCCTCACTTTGGGCTGGGCCCCCTCTTCTTTGGGGTTCGGTGGCCCTCACTACGTCACATGGGCCACATCTAGTTGGGTCGGTGGGGGCCCTCACACTTGAATGGGCCACCCCCTTTGGGGTCGGTGGGGGTCCTCAGGGACATGGGCCAACCCTGTGTGTGTTTTTTTTCTCCCTAACTCTGTGCAGGGCCCTTCTGTTTGAGTCGGTGTTGGCCACTTTTTACATGGGCAAACCCTGGTTGGGTCGGGGGGGCCCTCACTCTGTGACATGGGCCACTTTTTGTGTTGGGGGTCGGGGGAGGGCCCCCACTATGTGCATGGGCCACCCCCCTTTGGGGGCAGTGGTGACCCTCACTCGTACTGGGCCACCTCCCTGTTGGGGCGGTTTGTCCCCCCTGTGACTGCGCCTCCTCTTTGTTGGGGTCGGGGTTTCCCTCACTCTGTGACAGGGAACCTCCGTTTGGGGTCAGTGGTGGTATTCTCTCTGTGCAGGGAAACCTCCTTTTTGGAGTCATTTGTGGTCCTCACTATTACAAGGGCCACCTCCGGGTTGGGGGAACAGGGGGGCCCTCGGTGACATGCGCCACCTCTGTGTTGGGGTGTGTGGTTACCCCCATATGTGACATAGGGCCAAATTGTGTTGGGGTCATGGTGACTCTTTACATGGGGCCACCCCTCGTTGAAAACGGTTTTGGCCCTCACTAGTGAAAAGGGCCACCTTTGTGTTGAGATTTTTGCTACCCCACTCTGTGCATGGACCCCCTATGTTTTGGGGGGCGGTGGGGGCCCTCACTCTTTTTAAAATGTTCACGTCCGTGTTGGGGGTCGGTGGTGGCCCCCCTCTTGACATGGGCCACCTAGTGAGTCTTGGTGGCCCTCACTCTGTGGGGATGGGCCACCTTGTGTTGGAGTCGTAGGTGTCCCTCACTCTTGACATATGCCCCTTTAGTGTTGCGATCGGGGATGGCCCTCACTCTCTCACATTCCACCTCTGTGTTGGAGTCGGTGGTTGCCCTCACTCTTGGACTTGGGCCCCCTCTGTGTTTTGGACGGTGGTTTCCCCCCCTCTGGACATTTCCCCCCTGTGTTGGAGTGGTGGGGGCCCTCACTCTGTGACATGGCCCTTCTGTGTTGGGGTCGGGGGGGGACCCCCACTCTGTGGACTTGGCCCCCTCTGGTTGGAGCGGTGGGGGCCCTACTCTGTGCATGGGGTCCTCGTTTTGGGGGTTGGCGGGGGGCCCCCACTACGCACAGGGCCACATTGGTTGGAGTCGGTGGGGGCTCCCTCTGTGACATGGGCCACCTCTGTCTTGGAGTCGGTGGTGGCCCTCACACTCTGGGCAGGCCACCTCTCTGTTGGGGTTTGGTGGTGGCCCCCCCGGGACCCATAGCCACCTCTGTTGTGTTGTTGTTTCCCCACCTTTTGACTGGGCCACTTCGTGTTGGGTCGGTGTTGGCCCCCCTTTGACAGGGCCACCTCTGTGTTGGATTGTGGTGTCCCCACTCTCTGCCCTGGGCCACTTCGGGTTGGGGCGTTGGCGGCCCTCACTCTTGCATGGGCCTCCTCTGGTTGGGTCGTTTGGGGTCCATCATTTTGCGACATGGGCCCCCTCTGCGTTGGGGTCGTGGTGGGTCTCATATGTGACATGGGCCCCTCTGGTTGGAGTCGTTGGGGTCCATCATTCTGTAAATGGGCCTCCCCTGCGTTGGGGTCGGTGGTGGTCTCACATGTGCATGGGCCACTTCTGTGTTTTTGGGGTCGTTGGGTCCATCATTTGCGACATGGGGCCCCCTCTGCGTTTTGGGGGTCGGGGGTTTGGTCTCACTATGTGACATGGGCCACCCCTTGTTGGAGGGGCGTTGGTTCCATCATTTGCGAATGGGCCCCCTGCTTTTGGGGTCGGTGGGGTCCCTATGGACATGGGCCCCCTCTGTGTTGGGGTCGGAGGTGGCCCTCACTCTGTGACATAGGCCAATTCTGTGTTGGGGGTTTGGTTTTTGGCCCTCACTCTGTCCAAGGGTAAACTTTGTTGGGGTCGGTGGGGCGCCCCCATCTGTGCATTGACCTCCTCTGTGTTGGAGTCGGGGGGGCCTACCCTGTGAATGGGCCTCCCTTTGTTGGGGTCGTGGTGGCCCTCACTTGTGACATGGGCCCCCGTCTGTTTTGGACGTTGGTGTCCCCCCAAATCTGTGAATGGGCCCCTCTGTGTTGGGGTCCGGGTGGCCCCCCCTGTGACATGGGCCATTCTGTGTTTTAAGCCGGTGTGGCCCCCACTCTATGCAGGCCCCACCCTGGTTGTAGTCGGTGGTGGGGCCCCCACCGTGGGGCATGGGGGCCTCCCTGCGTTGGGGGCTGTGGGAGCCCTCACTCTGTGACAGGGCCACCTCTGGTTGGAGTCGGGGGGGGCCCCTTTCTCTGGACATTGGCCACCTCTTGTGGGGCGGTGGTGCCCTCATCTGTGCCCTGGGGGACCTCTGTTTAGAGTCGGTGGCCCTCCTCTATGACATGGGCCCCACTGTGTTGGGGCCGGGGTGGCCCCCCTTTATGACATGGGCCACCCGTGTGTTGCGTCGGTCGTGGGGCCCCCAGACCTTTTCCCTGGGCCCCCTCTGGTTGTAGTCGATGGGGCCCCCAGACTGTGACATTGGGGGAACTCTCTTTTAAAGTCGAAGTGGGGTACCCCTTTTTTGGGTCGGGGTGGGCCCTTTTCTTGTACATTGGCCACCTCTGTGTTGGGGATCGGTGGGCCTCACTTGTGACATGGGCGACCTCTGATTAGAGTCGGGTGCCCCTCCCTAAAACATGGGCCCCCGGTTGGGGGGGGTGGTGGTAGCCCTCTCTATATGACATGGGCCACCTGTGTGTTGCTGTCGGTCGTGGCCACCAGACTCTCACATGGGCCACCTCTGTGTTGTAGTCGATGGTGGCCCTCAGACTGTGACATGGGCAACCTCTCTGTTTAAAGTCGATAGTGGGCTTCACTTTTTGACATGGGCCACCTCTCTGTTGGCATCTCTGGTGGCCTTCACTATGTGTCATGGGCCACTTCGGTGTTGGAGTCGGTGGTGGCCCTCGCTCTCTGACATGGGCCACCTCTGTATTGGAGTCGGAGGTGCCCCTCACTCTTTGACATGGGCCATCTCTGTTTTGGGGCCGGTGGTGGCCCTCACTATGTGACATGGCTCACTTCTGTGTCGGAGTCGGTGGTGACCCGTACTCTGTGTCATGGGCCACCTCTGCGTTGGTGTCGGTGGTGGCCTTCACTCTGTGACATGGGCCACCTCTGTGTGTCGGTTGTAGCCCTCACTCTCTGACATGGGTCACATCTGTGTTGGAGTCGTTGGTGTCCTTCACTCTGCGACATGGGGCTCCTCTGTGTTGGGGTCGGTTGTGGCCCTCACTCTTTCACATGGGCCACCTCTGCGTTGGAGTCGGTGGTGGCCCTCGCTCTGTGACAGGGGCCACCTCTGTGTTAGAGTCGGTGGTGGCCCTCACTCTGTGACATGGGCCTCCTCTGCGTTTTGGTCGGTGGTGGCCCTCACTCTGTCACATGGGACACCTCTGTATTGGAGTCGGTGGTGTCCCTCTCTCTGTGACATTGGCCTCCTCTGTGTTGGGGTCGGTGGTGGCCCTCACTCTGTCACATGGGACACCTCTGTATTGGAGTCGGTGGTCGCCTTCACTCTGTGGCATGGGCCACCCCTGTGTTCGAGTCGGTGGTGGCGCACACTCTGTGACATGGGCCTCCTCTGTGTTGGGGTCCATGGTGCCCCTCACTCTGTGACATGGGCCACCTCTGTGTTGGAGTCGGTTGTGGCCCTCACTCTGTGATATGGGCCTCCTCTGTGTTTGAGTCGGAGGTGGCCCTCACTCTGTGACATGGGCCTCCTAAATGTTGGGGTCGGTGGTGGCGTCCACTCTGTGACATGGGCCACGTCTGTGTTGAAGTCGGTGGTGGCCCTCACTCTGTGTCATGGGCCACAACTGTGTTGGGCCGGTGTTGGCCCTCACTATATGACATGGGCCACCTGTGTGTAGCAGTCGGTGGTGGACCCCTCTCGCTGACTTGGGCCACCTATGTGTTGGAGTCGGTCACGGCCGTCACTCTGTGACATGGGCCACCTTAGTGTTGTGGTCGGTAGAGGCCATCACTCTGTGACAAGGGCCACCTCTTTGTTGTAGTCAGTGGTGGCCCTTACTCTGTGACATGCCCCACCTGCCTGTTGGGGTCAGTGGTGACCCTCACTCTGTGACATGGGCCACCTCTGTGTTGGGGTCAGCGGTGGCCCTCACTCTGTGACATGGGCCACCTCCGTGTTGGAGTCAGTGGTGGCCCTCACTATGTGACACGGGCCACCTCCGTATTGGGATCGTTGGAGGCCCACTGTGACATGCGCCAGCTCTGTGTTGGAGTCGGTGGTGACCGTAACTCTGCGACATGGGCCACCTCTGTTTTGGGGTCGGTGGTGGCCCTCTGTGACATGAGCCACCTCTGTGTTAGAGTCGGTGGCGGCCTTCACTCTCTGACATGGGCCACCTCTGTGTTGGGGTCGGTGGTGGCCCGCTCTCTGTGACATATGCAACCTCCGTGTTGAAGTCTGTGGTGGCTCTCACTCTGTGTCATGGACCACCTCTGTGTTGGGGTCGGTGGTGGCCTTCACTAGGTGACATGGGCCACCTCTGAGTGTCGGTGTTGGCCCTCACTCTGTGACATGGGCCATCTCTGTGTGGGAGACGTTTGGGACATGGGCCTCCTCTGTGATTGGGTCGGTGGGGGCCCTCGCTCTGTGACATGGCCACCTCTGTGTTGGGGTCGGTGATGGCCCTAACTGTGTGACATGGGCCACCTCCGTGTTGTGGTCGGTGGTGCCCCTCACTCTGTGACATGGGCCACCTCTGTGTTGGAGTCGGTGGCGGCCCTCACTCTGTGACATGGGCCACCTCTGTGTTGGGGTAGGTGGTGGCCCTCACTCTGTGATATGTTTCACGTCCGTGTTGGGGTCGGTGGTTTCCCTCTCTCTGTGACATGTTCCAACCCCTTGTTGGAGTCGGTGGTGGCCTTCACTCTGTGACATGAGCCACCTCTGTGAGTCGGTGGTGGCCCTCACTCTGTGGCATGGGCCACCTCTGTGTTGGAGTCGTTGGTGTCCCTCACTCTGTGACATGTGCCTCTTCAGTGTTGCGCAGGCCCATC
>NW_026468832.1:0-12657 GCF_026875155.1 Cherax quadricarinatus | reverse complement strand
TATTCCCCCTAAAAATTCAAAAAAAAAAATGAAGTTTTATTGATAAAAATTTTTTTCAACCAAAAATAAAAAAAAAATTTTATTGGATTATCAAGTATCAAACAATGTTCATTTTACATAATTAATGTTAATCTTTTTGGGCATACAAAAAAGTTCAGTTTTAAGGGTTAATTTCCCCTTTTATTTTCTCCATTCCAATATTTTTTTTTCTTATATGACTTCATTTTTCTTGGAATTCCTTTCAAGTTTAAATTTCTTAATTCAAAAAAATTTTTAAATGTTCATGTAATTAAGCCCCCTTTCCTTTAAAAAAACTTTTAATTTTATATTATTTTTCAAAAAACCTACTGTAACCCTTCTCCTCTGCAAGTGTTTAGTTTTTGTTATATATTGGATAATAAATGATAAATGTCCCCCCCCCCCAAACTTTTTCTTTCCGGGTTTAAAAACATAGGAAAATACTAAATGAAGGAAGTGACATTGAAAGCAGGAAATTCTTGTGGGGGTTTTATTCTCTCTCTCCCGCTGCACAACACCCACACAACACACCCCCCCCCAAACACACACAACACATTTCATGTGGGAGTTTGATTCGTGGTAGGGTAAAGTAATATTTTCCAAGGTGGGACGTAAAAAATTACAGATAATGTGGGGGGGCCCAACAGCCTGCCTATTCCTTGCTCACTCTCGTATAATGACGGGCCCCCCACAAACCCTTTTGTGAGGGGGTCTTGAATACTGCTGGGGCAGCAAAATATGACAAGAAGTGACTCGGCAGAGACGGTTGGTATGAGTCATCACTGGTAAACGGTTTACTGGAAAACCGGGTTTTACAAATTCTGAGAGTGGGGCGACGCAACTTAGCCCTTTTCCCGACATACAACTAATACAAAACGAGAGGCGGGTGGTATTTTTTTTGGGCTGATTCTATCAAGTAAAAAAGTACACAAAAAATTAAACTTATAAACACACATAAGAAAAACATTGGGGAAGGGAAGCTTACTAATAAAAACTGTAATGAAATCAGGTTTAAAAAATATGCACAACTACGAAGGGGAAAACCAACTTTTGAGATTACACAATAGAAGTGATAAAAAAATTTTTGACGATCGTCTGTATTCAAGTGATCTAGGGGATTTGAAAAAAGGGGAATATATAAAAAAGAAAGGGGGTTTAACAGAAAAAAATTCGGTGCACCCCAAATTAGACTTTTAAACTCTCAGAATGCAAGAACTGAACACAAAAAAAAAAAATTTGAATACTGATAAATTTGATATGAAATTTTTTCATTCTTTTTACGGGTTATTTTAAAAATTTAACCCCAACTCTTTAGGGTGGAAATTACTATGCGAAATGTCATCTCTGGGAGGACAAATCTGTAGATTGGTTTTAATTCATGCTGTATTTGAGGCCAATTTGAATTGGTTTGTTAAAAAATATACTTGAGATTTCTAAATCCCTGTCGTGTACGGGGGGGGAATAAAACTTTCGGGTTTTGATCGTCTGATAAATACGAGGAAGAGAGTACAGGAAAAGGAGGTTGTTAGGGCTGTACATTATTTGGGGGTTTGGGGAACATATTATCACCATAAAAAACTTCATATGATCTAAATCGATTCTTTTTATGCCCATTTACAAAATTCCTAACCCCTTTACTTTTTACCATGATATGTTAAATACTCGAAAAGGACCAACAAATTTTGATAAAGCTTTGGCTTTGCATGTTTTTTTAAAGTTAACCCAATAACTCTCGACCCTACTTTGTTTTTTGGTGGCTTTGCTCGGTGTTTGCGACTCTTGTAAATTTGCTGTGATTTTGAAGTGTTTCACGGATCTTCTAAAAACGCTTTGGGAAAGCTAAGCGGGTTTACGAGTTTGGTTGAAATATCAGGTTGAAATTTTGGTTTGGGATTAGAATATAACAACTCATAAGGCAACGTTTACACACCGACAAGTATGGGGGAGGTGTACCTTAGAAACTTTTGTAAGCAGAATTTATAGCCCTGAACACGGTTAATTTTCCCCCAAATTTCACTGTTGGGTTTGATAGTGGCTTCAAGACATAAAAGTACTTTTTAAATTGGTTCTTCCGCAACCCCCTTTTGCTGGCAGGTGATGAGGAACAATGGTGGTTTTTAGAGTCTTTTTCAAGGTACACAAATTTTTTCAAGAATTCTTTTACAGAATTCACCCCCCTTATCTGTTATAGGGATTTTGGGGTGGTAGGCCTGCAGAAATGTGTTTTTTAAACGCTTTTAGCTACTGTCTCGGCAGTTTTTTATCTGAAATGGAAAAACTAAACTCCAAAATTTTGGGTTTAAATGGTTTTCCATAAACAAGAGTTTTTTTGGTTTGGGGGGAAAAACTTTGGGGAAATTAGTTAAAAAAAAACTAGCGCAACTCTTTCCCAGGTTTCGCTAGTAGGGGGGAAAAATATTTGGGGTTTGGATTGGGGCCATTGCTTACCTTATGTTGCATGCAGCACACTTTTTTAAAAACATACTAAAAAATTCAGTTCCCCTACGGGGGCCAAATAATTTTTAATTGGCTTGTTTTAAAAGAACGTCCTCCCAGGGTGGAACCCCTGGACATCGTAAAACAGCGTAAGGTACTTTTCACTAGTGACTGGGGAATTACAAAAACTGGTATCTCTTCGCGGGAGTCCCAACTGGGGCTGTTCTTACAGAAATTCTTGGTTCATGACAAAGTCATGATGGGTGTGGGGCTCCAGTCAAAAAAGATCCCCGGGGGCGGGAAAATCAAACAACCAAACCAAAGGGGGATCTTTTCTTTTGAGCTTTCTTTCTCTTCAGCTAAATGGAGGGGTCGGCGTTACTATACAAAACATGTCCGTTTTAAAGGCATCTGCATAAAAATTTGATGCAGGTAAATGCTCAAAGGGGGTTAAAAACTCTTGGATAGTCAAGGTCCCTCTGGCAAAACCTTTCCAGTAGTTGTTTGTTCTGGAATAAGGGATCAGTGGAGCAGGTCTGTCAAACAAAACAAGATGAAAAATTTTAATGTCTTGGAAAGTGCTTTAAAGACCATCTATTCAAAGCTTTTTTGTCATTTACTGAAAATTACGCCCAGCCTTGTAAGGCCGGCTAGCAATGCAATTTCGTTTTACTTCCCATGGGTTTTCTTCTGAGCTAGTCGGCCCTATGCCAATTGAACTAAATCAGTTGTCAGATAAAAGGGTTAAAAAAAAAATCTGGAAATTTCAAAATTTTTGGGCAATGTTACTTTTCTTTTAGATTTTGGGGAAGCTCTTTCTTGAGGAAGGTCCAAAAAAAAAGGACTCTTTTTAAGCAACTCAGTTAGAGGGCAGCTATGGAAGGGGAAAAAATTGTCAATGAAGACTAAAAAATGCAAAACCCCAAAAAAAAGGATCTAACGGCATTCAGCAGTTTTGGGTTTTTAAAAAATTTGACTGCAGTTTACTTTATTTTGGTCATCGAAAAACCCTCTAGGATGATACGTGACCAAGAAACTTAAATTTTCTGATTGAAAAATGACATTTAGACGGGTTTGATCTTTAAATTGGCTTTTCAAGCTTACCAAGTACACATTAAAGTTTTTTTCAAGTGTGTACCCACGTTTTTAGACATGACGATTACTCATCAAAGTACCCCATAAGTGCTTTTAACCATGAGCCCTTAAAGTATTAGTCAGACCTTGAGAACGTGATGGGGGAGGATCGTAATCCAAATGCCTACGGAGGAAGGATAATGACCTGTGGAGGGGGAGAATGGTTAGCTCGGGGTGTCCCGGGAAGAGGGACTTCCCAAAAAAACCCCTTTTAACAAATTCCAGGGTTTTTGAAAAGATTTGTTATCTCCGTGTTAATAAAAGATCACCCAGTACGGAAAGGGGGAAAAGCGATCTGGAATGGTTTTTTTTTTCGCATTTTAATTTCCCAAAAGTCAAGGGCGAAGTAACCCAGGTCGGATCAGGGTGCAGTCCAAAGGTGAATTGCTAGGTGCATAACTCCTCTTTCAAGCATTTGTTTGATCTTTTCTTCGCGACAGCAACTTGGAATGAGGTTCTGTATGCAGTATGAAATAGGTCTGACCAGGTTAAAGGGAATAGAGGGGGAAAATAATTCGTTATACCCCCTCTTCTCACCGGGTAAGGAAAAGGCTTTACCGTTTGTTCAACAGAGTCAAAAAAACGCTTGACTTCATCGGGGAAAAGTCGGGGGGCAAAAGTTTTTCTCCTCAACTGGTGGGAACAGATTGATCCTGAAGGGGTGAGGTCTCCCGGTAGAAAAAGCACCGACCACACTGGTCAGGTGAAAAAACTCATCCTCTACAAAACAGGGGTAAGGATAGTGAACAAGGTCAACAAGATTGGGGTATTTGTCTGAGCAACATGTGCCATTTAGTGTTGGTGGGGAAAAAAAGGGGATCTTACTATCTCTTACAACATGAAGGGGGATGGTTTTAAAACAAAAGGCCTTTTTTTTGCAAGGAACCTGTCAACAGGACGTTATCCCACAAAACAATAGGAACAACAACAGCACCTAGGAGGGCATAGCTGCGACAGAAAAGGGCCCTTTCGCAGACGGCGGGGTGAAAAAACCCTAAGGGGGCATTACTTTTTGGTAATGTTTTCTGAAAGGCGCCCCCCTGTGGAGAAATTACTACTTAAAACTAGCAGACATTGCAGGATGGGGCCCAGCATCAAGGTATTTTGAGCGTCCTCGGACACTTGAGGAAAACTGGACCATTTTGCAAGTCTAAAAAGTTGCGGGAAAACACAGACAAAACGAAGGATCTTCATGCTGCCGCTTGGGTACGCTACTGGAAAATGCCACGGGCCTTTGAAAAGGACTTAAATCGAGGCCATACCTGCGGCAGTAGGGGGCGATCCGGATCCCTGGAAAACCCCAATTGGAACGATCAAGTCGTCAATTTGGGCATCCCACGATGGGGGTCGAAGCACAATGCGTAAGTCTCGCAGGGAAGAAAAAGCCAGCAGAGGCCCCACCGGGGAAAGTAATTGGTCGAAAACAAGGAAGGAAGCAGTGAAAATCTCTCCTTGGGAAAAAAAGGTTGGGGGGAAGCCCCGACCTCGGCACGCAGGTGAGAACCAGCTACTCCACTAGGGGGGGGACACATGAGTCGGTTCTGAGAAGGAAATATCGTAACTGCTTAACCTTAAACAAAAAGCCCAAAATAAATTGACTTGCGCCCCCGGCCCATGAAAAAAATTAAAGGGGGCCCCTTTATGAACAGATGCTTGCACAAAAGGGCCTAGGGTTTGCTTTGGAAAAGTTATGTGAAAAACAAAAAGGTGGATTGTCATCGAAAAGACTTTCCCATTCATCCCCAAAACTTTGTCGAGACAGTAAAGAAACCCATCATCAGCGGGATTGTCTTCCGAGATGCAAAAGGGCTTAAAAGGGGAAAATTGTGAAGGGGGATGGTGTACCTTTCACCTACTGCACCGGGGGGCGGTTTGCTGGGGGCGCCAAAATTCCCCAAATTTGGGAAGAAACGAACCGGGTTTTTTATTTTGGAGAAGGGGAAAATGGCCTGGTTTCTGGTTATTTTGGGAAAAACCACGATATCTGTTTCCTCTATGGGTTTTGGGGGGTTGGAAAGGGCCACGGAAAGACCTAGGTACTGAAGGTTATAGAGGCATTGACTCAGAGGTATGCCATGATTCTTGATAAGTACAGTAGGGAAGATCTGGGTATCTCTCAGACGACTCTCTTAGGGAACTTCAGGACAATTTTTGCATTGCCCGGAAACCACAGTTGTAACAAGTCCGCCGGGCTATGGTTACTGAAAATAAATGATATACGGGGTTTTTTAAAAGACTCTGACACGGTTTTGGTGACCTTGGGGGTTGACGACCACGATTTGTCTTGGGCGCAAAAAAAGAGGTGGTAGGTGAGGATATGTGTGACATTACTTTTTGATACTGGGAAAGTACCTGGGGGGCACAAGGGAAGTACATGAAAATTTTAAGGTGTAAGTGGTTCCACGTCCAGTTGGGGAGAGCCTCATAAGCACACACGGAAGAGGTGGCATTTAGTTCTTTTAAATTTCTCCAAAAAAACTGCTTTTTGCAAAAACGGTTCTGGAATGGTTTAATCTCAGGAGAAAAAATGAGGACTGGACAGATGTAAAGATGATTAAAAGTTTGTTAACTAACCAATTTCACTCAACATTCATTATCATGGGTGTAGCATTCATAGTTCCCTAAAAACGACTAGGGATCAACGTTTTTTTGGACAAGGAAAGAACGAATCAGTTCCTCATTTTGTGACCACTTGTAAAAAATTCCTAAGTCACGCTTTTCAAGGAGTAACACGTGAAAGCACAGGGGACGATGAAGAGCCTCTTTTGCAAGGTCTGATAAGACTTTCCTCTGAGGAGGACCCTTTAACTAGAACCCGCCGGAAGAATGGCCGCAAAAACCAGCTTTTAAGATATTTTACATGGGCCATTGATTTAAAAGGAACGCATCAGGGAATCACGGTATAACTTGTATCTCGGTGTTGGGTCGGGGCTGTCAGTACTAAGGAACTGTGAGGGGACGAGAAGGGGGGAACAGTAGCCCGAGAGGTCTGAGTGTCGACATTCACAAAAGTTCCTTGACGGTATGTGAGACATAAAGGAAAGTTGCACGAGAACAAATAAAACAAAAAAAAAAAAAAACAAAAAAATGATAAAAATTCGAATTGAAATAAAAAGGGGAATGCAACAAACTCAGAAAAATAATAAAAAAAATTTCTAAAAATACACTGCAAGAGGGGAAGGGGGCAACTCAATGTAAGGGGTTTGGCCAAAAAAAAAAAAATTACATTGAAATACAAGTAAAAATATTATGGAGACTGAATTTAAAAAGCAAAAAAAAGGCGTCTTTACTCTTGCTAATAAAAAAAAATTAATTAAAAAAAATTATAAAACAATGTAAAAAAAAAAATAAAATTACAAATTGTTAACTGGGGAAATTTAAGTATTTTAAGAAAACTAAAAAAAAATTAAAAAAATAATCATAAAAATATCAAAAAAAGAAAATAATTCCCCTGCAGAACAAGTGCAACAAAAAAAAGGGTAGAAAAAATCACTCAGTAAAAAAGTTTGTCACTGGGAAAACTCAGGTTAAATAATGAAATAAAAAAAATAAGAAAAAACGATGAAAATTTAACTTTAAATTTTAAAAAAGACAAAAAAATTTATCGAGTAAAGAAAAACACTTTTCGTTAAAAGTAATTGAAAAAATTTGCAAGAGTGAATTTGTTCAAAAAAAATTAAAAAAATGAAAAAAAATAAAACAAAGGAAACAAAACAAAAGTTAAAAACTTACAGTGGCAGGGCACAAACACTTAAAAAGATTTTCATTAATTTTAGTTATTTTACAAAAAAAATCTTTTCTGTGATGATTGACAAAAAAATTTTCTGGCAAAAATAAAAGGTACACGTTGGAAAAAAAAATTGGGAATGAGGGCATCTGGATACGAAAAAAGGGGACACACATAGAAAAAAAATGGATAATTTGGTATTTCTGGGGGGGAAAATCACTGCGAAATACAATGACAATTATGGGAATACAATGCTGAAAAAAATACAATAAAAAAAATGAATCACTTCACCAGAGTGACGAATGGTTTAAAAACACATAATTCTTACTACAGGGGCGAGAGTAGCATAAAAAAAAAACCAATAAAAAAATATGAAGAGCATAACACGAAAAATTTGTAAAATAAAAGAGTCAAAGAAAAACTGGTCTAACTGAAAACACAAAGGTTTAGGGGTACACAAAATTCCCCCTGAAAAAAGTCTCACACACCAAAGTCTTTAAATCAAGAAAAATGTCTCTAAAAAAGAAAAATTTTTCCTGAAGTCTGTAGTAGTCGACGGTGATGACTGGTGTGAGGAAAAGGGTTTTCCTACCGGGGGAAAGCCCACATCACACTGTCGTGGAAGAAATGCGCTTTTCGGGGAACTCACATAATTGGGTTTTTTCGTCGGCGCTCAGTACCTCTTGACCAATTATGTGACCAAAAAAAAGTATTGGCCGGGACAAGGGTGCAAAAAAACCACAGGTAATGAGGTTGGGTGGCTGTGGTGGGGGTGGTTTGGGGTGGTGGTGAGGAAATGGTGGTGGGTTGACTGCTAGCGTTGGTGCGCACTCCCCCTCACACCCCCAGGTGGCTTGATAAAAACCACTTTTGCCCAGGGGTGTGAAGACCACTCTTAGCATCCAACTGGGGGCACAAAGCGATACATGAGCGATATTCAGAGGCCTGAACTTGGTGGGTTACTTTCTCTCTCAAGCGGGGGTTTGAAGCGGGTTGGTGACTGGCTTACCCCCCCCGAAATGGCTGACTGGAAGCGTGTAACGATGCACACAGCATGGAGGGGGGCAGGGGGGAGACAGGAGGGACAGGTGGGGTGATAGGCTACGGGTTCATTCCCCAAGTCTGGCTTACTGACTGGTTAATTTCAAACCGGGTTTTAACCCCTGGGGATTGAAGATTAGCACACGAAAATAAAGCCAGGGGGCTTGAAAAAAGGCTGCAACGGTTGAGGCGGGGGGTGGTGAGTGAGGGGGGCAGTAGCTGGGTGAGTGAGACGGTTCACCCCTTTTACCCCCGGCTACTCACAAACAGTCTTTCTAACGTTTTCCCCCCCCAAATTCCCCCTAAAAAATTAAATCCCCGCTCCACACCCGGTGCCACCCTTTTTTCATGTGGGGGGGTTCGATCGGGATAGGGTAAAGTAATCTCAATGGGGTGGTATTTCTATAATTACAGATAATGTGGGGGCCCCAACGCCTGCATCTCTTGCCACTCCGTATTTTAATGATGGCGCCCCCATACCCAAAAAAGTGAGGGGGGTCTTTGAAAACTGCTTTTGGGCAGCACAATATGAAAAGACAGTGACCAGGGAGAGACGGTTTTGGTAGTTGATTAAACTGGTACACTGGGGACTGGGGAACTGGTTAAAAACCTGAGAACCCACCACACACCACACCCCCACACAAAACATATAAAACACACACACACACACAATACACCCACACACACCACACACACAAAACACACCAAACACCACACACCCACACCCCACCCCACACACACCCACCCAACACACACACCACACACACACACCCCAAAACCCCCACAAATAAACCTACCCCGGGGGGGTTTTAACCCGGGTCAGAGGTCCAAAACTCC
Organism: Cherax quadricarinatus; assembly: GCF_026875155.1. Lineage (NCBI taxonomy): Eukaryota > Metazoa > Arthropoda > Malacostraca > Decapoda > Parastacidae > Cherax > Cherax quadricarinatus. The sequence goes on along the minus strand of NW_026468832.1, from coordinate 3,464 downwards.
ACCCTTCGAACTTTTTCATTCGATTTGGAGTCTGTTACCCCCCACTCTCTCTCTTCTTCCTCTCCACACACACCCCACACACACACACACACACACACACATGGGGGGCTTCAATCACAGGAAGATTGATTTGGGAAAAAATGGGCCACATGGGGTCCCAAATTTTGGAGAGCCAAGATGGGTGTTGTGCTGGCAAAATTTTATACACCAACATGTTGGGATCTACCAGAAAAGGGGGGGAGGACAACCACAAGACGGACTTAGTGTTCCCCTGAGTAGCTCGACATTGAAAAACCCCTACATATGAAAAGGCCCTTTGGAGCTAGTGACCCCGGGTTTTTTAGCTTTGAATACATCTGGGGGCTAAATGGAGGGGAAAAAGGGTAGAAAGGGAATAAAAAAAACTTTTAAAAGGGGGACTACACAGAATGAGGATCTTCCCGCAAGGTTCGGGGGAAAAAAGGGTTGTTGGAAAATCAGGGAAACGAAATGATGGACTTTTTTAAATAAAAAAAAGAAAGGAGGGGGGAGGGAAGGGGTTTTTTCCCAAGGGGAACATTTTAAAAATGGGAAAGGCAGAACAAGCCCTTGGTTTTTCCGAAGATTTTTAGGGAGGGGGAAAAACTAAGTGCTCTGGAGAAAGGAAAAAGTACAGAAGGCAAAGGGGTCAGGAGAATAAAAAAGGGTTTGTCACGAGCCCCGGGAAAAGGATGCACAGATAAGTAGAGTGGCGCAGTGGCAGTTAAATTAATTTGCATCGAAAGCAAATTGACCCAAAACACTCTACGCCCCCTCAGGGGGGAAGACAACAGTCAAAGGGCCAGGGTTTTAAACAGGTGAGGAAAAGGGGAAGTGGGGGCTCACAAGAAACGACCGGAGGTATGTGAGGAGCTCAGCTTTGGGGATTTTTAGGGGAAGTATTTTTCAGTGGGGGGCGAAGGGGGGCAATGTGAAACAAAACTGTTGGGTACGCAACAAGGGGTATACCAAAAAAATGTTGGTGAATTACCACAAAAGAGGGGAGTGGAGAAGCTCCTAAAATGGGGCCCTTTATACCTCAAAGGCGGTGAGACCGGACAATATCTCTCCATGGGTCCTTAGGGGAGGGGGTCAGGAACTATGGTGCCACAAAACCAAATCTTCAATACTTCTTTTTTAAACTGGGCAACACCGAAGTATGGAAGGGAAAAAAGGCAAAAGTAAACCCCTCTTTAAGAAGGGAGACGAAAAAGGGGCACTAAATTTAGGGGCCAGTGGGCAAAGACATTTTATAATATGCAAAGTCTTGGAAAAGATTTTTTTCACAGGGAAAGTGGTGGGCACCTGGATGGAACAAGATTAAAAAAAGACGCCAGCAGGGGTTCATGGGAAGACAAAAACCTGTGTCACAAACCTACTAGGTTTTATGACAAGGTAACTGAAGTAAACAGGGACACGGGAAAGCCGCCCAGCCGCCGGGAGAGAAGACTCGTCGTTCCTTCTTCAGTTATTAGTAATTCTCGATGAAAAACTCGAAAACTGTTACGCGGATTTTTCTTGGGTTTTTTTAGGTTTTTTTCACAAGAGCGGAGGGGAAAAAACTTGCTTGCGTCACTTCGAGCCCCACCCATAAAAGAGGGTAAGGCGTGATTGCTTGCTTGTTTCCCCCCTCCTTTTCCCCAAACCCCCCACCCTTCCCCACCTCCCCCACACAAACATTTTCCCCGGGCGACATAACCACTACATGCTTTGCATCCTTCTGACTTTTCCTGTCTTCTCTTTTTCGGCAACTTGGGTTTTTTGGCGAGTTAAAAAAGGCTTTTGGGGACCACCTTTTTGCCCGTGTGTTTTTTTAAAAACCGGCCGACCCCCTTTGCCTTTGGGCCCCCCGTGCCCCCCACCATCGGGGGGTGGCTATTTTGGGCGACCTTTCAAAAGTTCTGGAAAAGTTTTTAGACTTAAAACCCGGGAAAGGGGCCCTTTAAAGAAAAAGAAAAAACTTATGGGCCAGATTTGGGACCTTCCTGGACTCATGGGCCGGGTGGGGTAAAATTACTTAGGGGCCCTTCGGAAGAAATTAAATTATTTCTAAAACAAACGTTCCCCAGGGAAAGTTTTTAAAAACAACTCCCCCTTTTACCCCCCCCCCCCTTTTCCCCAAACCCCCCCCCCAAAAAAAGCTTTTTCCAAACCCTAAAACCAAACCAACGAACGGGGGTTTTTGCCAGAATTAACAGCATCTAAGAATAGCACGTTACTTACTATGGAGAAAATCGAGGGACTTTTAGGGGGAACCCATCTTAGAAAATTGGGTTTTTACTTTAAAAATATTCTGTTGATGAAGATAAAATTTCTTGCAATAGAAAATGGGGCTTCTCATGGCCAAATTTAGGTTTTAGTAATGGAATTTTTTTCCCCCGAAAAAAAAAAAAAAAGGTCAATTTCCTTACATAGGTTTATTAAGGAAAAAACTTCCAAACAATTCTGGGGAATTTTAATGCTCATCACCCTGCCCCTTTAACTGTGGAGTGGTTTCCACGGGGGGGGTTTCAAAGAAAAAAAAACATTTAAAAATCATGACAGCCCGAACTTGCATTTTCAAGGGGGCCCCTTCTTTAAATCGTTTTTTGGTCCCTCCGGGGGGGGCACCAGAAAGTCGACAAAAGGGACTGTGAACCCCCTTTCTTGTCGTATCTTCCTGGGGGAAAAAAGTAGGATTGCCATATCCCCTTTTAAAAACAACTACAAAAAAATTTCCATTTAGAATAAGTACCTCCTAAAAAAAACCCAAATTTAACACCCCAGGATTTGACCCCTTGGGTTTCTGGGGAAGATGAAATTGTGCATTGGAAAAAACTACCTTTTCCCCTGCAATTGATGCGCGTTATCCCCCAAATTTTGAAAAATTTAGCACAATGCAATTGCCCAAATTTGCTTCCACAAAAGATCTATCAACAATTTTAAAAAACCCCTAGGGGAAAAAATTTAAAAAACCTTTTTAAAAAATTTTCGGCAGAATGTCGAAAAGGGATCTTCAAACCCCCGACAACCCCAGTACCATTGACAAATTGGACAAAAATTAATTTAAAAAAAGTTTTGTCTCACATAGTGATTTTTAAAAAAATTGCTAGTTCCCAAAAAGGATTTATATAAAACGGAGCCAGCAAAAAATTTTTGGGGTAAGAATTTAGACAAAAATGTTAGGGGGGAAAGCACAAGGCTCCCAAACCAATTCATACCTTCAGTGATTTGGGGTGGTGAAGTGTTGAGATAAAAAACTTGAAGTCCCAGGACCAGGCTAATTTGATGGGGGGATTATGAGGAAAAATTCTTCCCACAATAAAAACAGTCTCATTTTAATAATAATCACTACTTTGGGGTTTTAAAAGGAGGAGAAAAACTTAAAATGATCTAAACCCCTACCTTCTTCAAAACACAAAAACTCTTGAAGATACCACCCGCTTCAGACCTTTAATTTTCTAAGA
>NW_026468831.1:0-10000 GCF_026875155.1 Cherax quadricarinatus | reverse complement strand
ATATCGTTCCCATCCGGTGTCAACAGATTTGGCATATCGGGCCCGGCAGCTTGCTCACGTCTGATCACGTCGGCTTCTCTGCCATGCATGACTACGGGCAGCAGGTGCGGCACTGGTTATTAGGGAAACCCCGACACTGCCTGCCTGCCTGCCTGCCTGCCTCCTGCCTGCCTACCTACCAACGGAGCAGGAGGAGGAATAGCAGGAGGAGGAAATGGGCTATGCCGGTGATTTCCCAGAGCGGGACGCAAGCGACCCGATGGACGATTGATTGATTAATCATGGATTTTTGGATGGTTTCCAGACCCTCGTGCAGGAGTGACGGCAGCTGTCTTTTGCGAGCCGCCGCCGCAATGTGCGTTCGATTTGTCGATGTATCTGGTAGCCTTGCAATTCACATACCGACACGCAGTTAGCTGCGATCTTCATCGACCCACGAGCCGAGTGATCCCCCGTTAAGAGTTGTGTCTATATTGGTCTCTGTCCCTCCTATGAGGAAGGACGTAATTAATGGTTAAGAGAGTTTGTTTGTTTGTTTTGCATGGACCCACTGTGGGGTGTGTGAGGGACGATGATGATGATGATGATGGAAACTCGTTCCTTTTCAATCATCGATTCCGCTCTTTAATTAATGATCCTTCCGCAGGTTCACCTACGGAAACCTTGTTACGACTTTTACTTCCTCTAAATGACCAAGTTTGGACATCTTTCCGTCAGCTCGAGGCGAGGAGAACCCGTTGCACCGAGCGAGTCGGCACGCAGGGTAGAACGTCCAAGAGCGCCAGTCCGAAGGCCTCACTAAATCATTCAATCGGTAGTAGCGACGGGCGGTGTGTACAAAGGGCAGGGACGTAGTCAGCGCAAGCTGATGACCTGCACTTACTGGGAATTCCTCGTTGATGGGAAAAAATTGCAAGCCCCAATCCCTATCATGAAGGGGTTTGAACGGGTTACCCGCTCCTCTCGGAGAAGGAGAACACGCTGATCCCTTCAGTGTAGCGCGCGTGCGGCCCAGAACATCTAAGGGCATCACAGACCTGTTATTGCTCAATCTCGTGCGGCTAGACTTGCCACTTATCCCTCTAAGAAGAAGTTGCGAACTGGACACCAATTACTCGAGATCCGTCGACTAGTTAATAGGCTAGAGTCTCGTTCGTTATCGGAATTAACCAGACAAATCACTCCACCAACTAAGAACGGCCATGCACCACCACCCACCGAATCGAGAAAGAGCTCTCAATCTGTCAGTCCTTCCAGTGTCTGGGCCTGGTGAGGTTTCCCGTGTTGAGTCAAATTAAGCCGCAGGCTCCACTCCTGGTGGTGCCCTTCCGTCAATTCCTTTAAGTTTCAGCTTTGCAACCATACTTCCCCCGGAACCCAAAAACTTTGGTTTCCCGGAAGCTGCCCGCCGGGTCATGGGATTAACGCCGGCGGATCGCTAGTTGGCATCGTTTATGGTTAGAACTAGGGCGGTATCTGATCGCCTTCGAACCTCTAACTTTCGTTCTTGATTAATGAAAACATCCTTGGCAAATGCTTTCGCAGTAGTTCGTCTTGCGACGGTCCAAGAATTTCACCTCTAGCGTCGCAATACGAATGCCCCCGCTTCCCCATTAGTCATTACCTCAGGCTCCGAAAACCAACAAAATAGAACCGAGGTCCTATTCCATTATTCCATGCACAACACCATTCAGGCCCTTCGCTTAGCCTGCTCTGAGCACTCTAATTTTTTCAAAGTAATTGTGCCGGCCACTCGGGACACTCGGTGAAGAGCACCCCGTGCAAGCCGGCGGGCGGCTTTAGTTCAAACCGTTCGGAGCGTGACAGTAAGCACCATCGGCGGTGAAACGTCAGTCCAGAACTGAAGCTCAACTACGAGCTTTTTAACCGCAACAACACTAATATACGCTATTGGAGCTGGAATTACCGCGGCTGCTGGCACCAGACTTGCCCTCCAATTGATCCTCGTTATAGGATTTAAAGTGTACTCATTCCGATTGCGAGGCCTCGGATGAGTCTCACATCGTTATTTTTCGTCACTACCTCCCCGTGCCGGGAGTGGGTAATTTGCGTGCCTGCTGCCTTCCTTAGATGTGGTAGCCGTTTCTCAGGCTCCCTCTCCGGAATCGAACCCTGATTCCCCGTTACCCGTTACCGCCAATGTAGGCGCATAACCGACAATCGAGAGCTGATAAGTAAGACACTTGAAAGACACAGCGCCAGTGCAGAGACCGTGCGCTCAGCAAAAAGTTATTCAGATTCAACACGGGTTAACGGACCGAGGCCCGACCGGTTTTTAAACTAATAAAAGCGCTCTTCCCTTGCGGTCAGAGACGTAATGCATGTATTAGCTCTAGAATTACCACAGTTATCCAAGTAAGTGGGTATACAGATCCAATGAAACAAGGCTGGTTTAATGAGCAGTTTGCGGTTTCGCGGTTTCAGCTTGTACTTGCACCTGCATGGCTTAGTCTTTGAGACAAGCATATGACTACTGGCAGGATCAACCAGGTAGGTATAGATAGATAGGAAGCTATCTCCTGCTGTTTTCCAGCTATCTCCCATAATGGCCAGAGGCACAGTATGGCAGCTGCTGGGAGGGAGCTAGCTCCTGTTGGAGACGTGAGGCCTTGGAAGCTTCAACCGTCGCCCAAGCTTGCTGTAGCAGTAGCCTCCTGCATGGTTGGCTGGCTAGCTAGCTGCTGCAGCTGATGATGATTGCCGGCAGGACAGCATCATGGCATTGCTTCTGATGCTGCCTCTTTCGGCTAACAAACCGATGCCGGTTTGTTCTACAGCTTCATTCCCATTCTCAGACCGATCGAGTGTCGTGAGCACAACTCGATGCTGCTGCTGTCATGGGCAAGCTGGAGACGTGATCGCACGGTGAATGATATGACACTTGAAACAATAGAAGGGTAGCCGCATCAAAGGCAGGTCGGGGCACGGCGGCAGAAGGAAAGCAAGCAGCATGGTGGCAGCTAACTACATTCCCTGCGCCGGCCCAGACTTACCGCAGCTCGTACTGTGACGGCAACAGAGGCCGGAGACCCAGCAGATGGGCCGATGGAAGACAGCTAAGGCAACCTGCTACACTCGAGAGCGAGCAATCCCCGTTAACCTAGCTTTTTTTTCCTTCCACCTCGGAGCAAGGAGAGGCAAGCAACACCGTCTCCCTATATATATAGATCGTGAGAAAATGGTGTATATGTCTCCGGGACACCATGCATCGCAGTGTCTCTTTTCAACGGGCAATCCTCGTCGAAAATTTTCGAAGACTCAGTCGTTTTTTGGGACTTAAGCACTCTGCCGGCAGCATATCGGCCGAAAACACCCCATCGTCTCTTGGCGCCATCGCCATCAAAGTCAACTGGGCTGGAGCTTGGCAATGCATCATGCGTTGCTACTGATCCTGCTGCTGCCTCTATAAGCTAGAGAACCTATGTCGGTTTTCTTGCTCCTAATAGATGGTTTAGAGATTTAGCTGCGTGAAAGTCACGTCAGGATTGAAACGGCAGACAGCAGAGCATCATGCATTGCTTCTGATCCTGCTGCTGCCTCTTTGAGCTAGAGAACTGATGTCGGTTTTTTTGCTCCTAATAGATGGTTTAGAGATTTAGATGCGTGAAAGTCAAGTCAGGATGGAAACGGCAGAGCATCATGCATTACTTCTGATCCTGCTGCTGCCTCTTTAAGCTAGAGAACCGATGTCGGTTTGTTGCTCCTAATAGATAATTCACAGACTTCGCTGCGGGAAAGTCACGTCAGAATGGAAACGGCGGACAGCAGAGGAGCATCATGCGTTGCTTATGATCCTGCTGCTGCCTCTTTAAGCTAGAGAACCGATGTCGGTTTGTTGCTCCTTAATAGATGATTCACAGACTTCGCTGCGGAAGTTCACGTCGAATGGAAACGGCGGACAGCAGAGGAGCATCATGCTTGCTTCTGATCCTGCTGCTGCCTCTTTAAGCTAGAGAACCGATGTCGGTTTGTTGCTCCTTGTAATAGATGGTTTAGAGAGTTAGCTGCGTGAACTTCACGTCGGAATGGAAACGGCGGACAGCAGAGGAGCATCATGCATTGCTTCTGATCCTGCTGCTGACTCTTTAAGCTAGAGAACCGATGTCGGTTTGTTGCTCCTGTAATAGATGGTTTAGAGAGTTAGCTGCGTGAACTTCACGTCAGAATGGAAACGGCGGACAGCAGAGGAGCATCATGCATTGCTTCTGATCCTGCTGCTGACTCTTAAGCTAGAGAACCGATGTCGGTTTGTTGCTCCTGATAATAGATGGTTTAGAGATGTTAGCTGCGTAAACTTCACATCAGAATGGAAACGGCGGACAGCAGAGGAGCATCGTGATTGCTTCTGATCCTGCTGCTGTCTCTTCAAGCTAGAGAACCGATGTCGGTTTGTTGCTCCTTATAATAGATGGTTTAGAGTGTTAGCTGCGTGAACTTCACTCAGAAGGGAAACGGGGACAGCGAGGGCATCGTGCATTGTTTGACCCTCTCTCCCTTTTTAAGCGGGGAAAAAACCGATGTGGGTTTTTGTCCTTTAATAGAGGGTTTTAGAGGATTTAGCTGGTGAATTCATTCAGAATGAAAAGCGAAGCAGAGCCTCGATTGCTTCTGATCTGGGGGCCAGCCCCGAAGGGCTGGAAAACAGCTGGCCCTGTAATAAGGGGGAGAAATTTTAAACCCTTTTTTTCTTCCCCCTCGGGGACGGCAAGCAACCGTTCCTTTTTTTCTTCGTGAGAAAATGGGTTTGTTCCGGGAAATGATCGCGTGTTCCCTTTTCAAGGGAACGCGAAAAAAGGGTCTCGTCTTTTTTTTTTTTTTTAAGAGAAACGTTGGGGGCAAAAGAGGAGGGACTGTTGCACTGGCTTCACTTGAGATGCGCCCTTCATTGCTTTTCCCGGAAACGGGGGAAACGCAACACTTTTTACCCCGCGGCAACTGAACAACTCTCCTCTGGGGGGGCCCAAGCCCCCCCCGCAAAATCCGATGGAAAAGAAAAGGAATGTCCCGGGCACAATCCCTTTTCCCAGTTTTTTTCCCACCTTTTGGGAAGGGAAAAGCCCACCGTTTTTTTTTTTTTAATTTCAACTTTGGGAAAAAGGGAATGTTCGGGCCATGATCCCCAAGTTGTTTTTTCAACGGGCAATCCTCGTCAAAAATTTTTTCGGACTCTCTTTTTTTTTTTTTTTTGGGAATGGGCCCAAATGGGGCAAAACGCAAGGAACTGTTGCGACATGTTCACTTTTTCCCCTTCCACCCAACCTTTCCCTTTTCCCTTTGGGGAAAAGGGGGAGGGGAAATTTCATTTCCTGTGTAGGGGCAACTGGGGAAATTTTTCCCCGGTCATGGGAGGCCCAATGTGGGGCCAAAACCCAAAACCCTTTGGGCGCTTTTCCCCTTAGGGCCCCCTCAACTTTTTCCTCGGGAAGTTCCCGGGCCGGCGGGAACATTCCTCTCGGGGGCGGTGCCGCCGGAAACCCAAAATCTGGGCATCCTCTGGAGGCGGTACCGTCTTTTTTATGGGTAAGTTTCCGGGGCAGGTCATCATTTTTTCTTTCCCGCTGCCTCTTTTAAAACCAGTCGGTTTGTTGCCCCCTTTTGGAGGGTTTAGGAGTTAGCTGCTGCTTGTGTGGGGAAAGGGACCGGAGGAGCATCATGATTGTTTCTGATCTGCTGCTGCCCCTTTAAGTAGGAACCGATGTCGGTTTTTTGCCCCTTATAATAGAGGGTTTTTTGAGATTTAGCTGCTTAAAATTCACTCAGAATGGAAACGGCGGACAGTAGAGCATCGTGCATTGTTCTGATGCTGTTTGCTGGGGCTGCTGTGCTGTGCCTCTTAAAGTACCAAACGTTGGAGTGACAACGTGACGAGGAGACTTTTGGGGGAATGGTTCACTGAGCTTTGCTTCTCTTCCTGTTTTTCCGCTTCCGAGTCACTTATTGGCCAAAGTTCCCCAAAGATCGTTTACTGCAGGGACGAAATTCCGCCTTTGAGGGAGAAGTCTTAGTGGATGCGTGAGGATGCTGCCTGCCCCCTACAACCCCTGACCGGTACGCAAGTCGTCTAAAGCGATTCGGTACGGCCATCGGCATTCGGGTTTTTCTGTATTTGGAATGGGAGAGCCGGCATAAATTCCCTCAGTCGCAGCTCCCCCCGGGGTAACCTTGCTTGGGGCCATTTTGGAGCCGACAGAGCGGCACCGACGTCTCAAATGTGACCGTCCCAACGCGGGCCGTGTAAATATCGTTGCTTCTCCGCGGGGCTGCTTGAGGCTTTCAGGCATAATCCCCCGGCGTAGCCTCGCTCCATGGCCGCTCGACCCAAAAGCGGAACCCTTGGGTCCCGGACCCTGCCGTTCCTTCGTTATGAGCGGGAATGCTGTCGCAAGAACCACTTTTAACGTAGGGGAAAAAATAACCTGTCTCACCGGTCTAAACCCAGCTCCGTTCCCTAATTTTGGGTAAAATCCAACGCTTGGTAATTCTGCTTCACAATGATAGGGGAAAAGCCCAATCGAGGATCAAAAGCGACGTCGCTTTGAACGCTTGGCCGACAAGCCAGTTATCCTGTGGTAATTTTCTGACACCTCTTTCTTAAAAAAACTTTTAAAAACAAAAGATCGATGACCTTTCTTTCGCAGTCCGTTTGTACTGAGAAACCGGATAAGCCAGCATTTTTCTCTTTTGCTCTACGCGAGGTTTCTGTCCACGCTGAGCTGGCCTTAGACACCTGCGTTATCATTTGACAGATGTACCGCCCCAGTCAAACTCCCCACCTGATTTGTCCTCGGAGCGGATCGCGGCGGGCGCGAAACGCCCGGCTTGGAAGTGGAGCAGGAGGAGGAGGTGGAGTACTAGCCAAAGAAGAAACTCCCGGCGGTCATCCAGCGTCCGTCCATCCGTCCGTCCTACCAACCGTCGCCCTTTCGCCGCTTTGGGCTAGAAAGAGGAGGCACTCCCGCATGGGAAGACTCCGATTCCGTCTCACCGAGTAAGTAAAGAAACGATCTGAGTAGTGGTATTTCATTGACGGCCGCCCTACGCTAGGCAGAGCCACCTCCCACTTATGCTACACCTCTGATGTCTCTCTACAAAATCAGACTAGAGTCAAGCTCAACAGGGTCTTCTTTCCCCGCTGTTTGGTGCAGGCCCGTTCCCCTGCCTGTGGGTTCGCTAGATAGTAGATAGGGACAGTGGGAATCTCGTTAATCCATTCATGCGCGTCACTAATTAGATGACGAGGCATTTGGCTACCTTAAGAGAGTCATAGTTACTCCCGCCGTTTACCCGCGCTTGGTTGAATCGCTTCACTTTGACATTCAGAGCACTGGGCAGAAATCACATCGCGTCAACATCCATCTGTGACCTTCGCGATGCTTTGTTTTAATTAGACAGTCGGATTCCCCTTGTCCGTGCCAGTTCTGAGCTGATCGTTGGGCGCCAGCCGAGGTGGGCTTCTTTCAGTGAGCCAGGAGAGCAGGAGGAGGCTAAGGAGGTTGTTAGACAGGCTGCTGCTGGCGGCTTTATGTCGCCGTTGCCATCGCCCATCACCTCCCGCCCTCACCCACCCGAGGACTACACACGCCCACGCAGCCTAGCGCATTCCACGGAAGGGACACGGAGACACGCCGGTCCGAGCTCGGTTCGGGAGGCAGCCGCAGCAGCAGCAGCAGCAGGAGCAGCAGAAGCTGTTGTGACACACACCTCTGACTGGCTGACTGACTAACTGACTGACTGAGACTGCCTGATGTTCCTTCGCCTCGCCCAGGTCCTGCGCCCGAGCCCAGGCCCGCTTCCTGCACAGGCCCGACTGGCCCGACCCTCAGAGCCAATCCTTATCCCGAAGTTACGGATCTAACTGCCGACTTCCCTTACCTACATTAATCTATCGTCCAGAGGCTGCTTACCTTGGAGACCTGATGCGGATATGGGTACGCACAGGACCGAAATAGGGGGCATTAGCGGGCACTGAGCAAGCAGCAACAGTGGTCCCGACTCAGCCGGAGTTTGGACCAGCCTCGCGTTTTCACGGACCGGCGGTGGCGCTCGGGACGCCGCAAGAACCGCGGCGCTCTACGGCACACCGTGTTACCAACACCCTCTCTCACAGCGGATGGCTTTTGAGGTCACGGCGCCTTAAACAGAAAAGAAAACTCTTTCCCGGACCACCGCCGGTGGGCGCGAGCAGGTTCCCGTTTCCGGGATCCTCCATACTGGCAGGGCGGCTGGCTGGCTGATTTAAAGCAGCCAGCCCTCCCTGCCTGGTATCCGAGTCCTGGTTACGGAATAAGTACCGTATTCCCTTTCGCCACTGATCCCGAAGCAACTGGCGGCCTTGTCAAGCCTGTAGCGAGGAGGCATTTAATAATCATTTCTATGCCTTTCGCCGAATGCTTCTTCTTCTTCATCTGCAGCTGCGGAGAGCAGCAACAACAAACGGATCCAGCCGTTCTGCTGCTGTTGCTGCTGCTGCTGCAGCTGCTGCCAGCCTTCATGTCTTTGCCACTGGCGTGGGATCAGGCCTTAGCCTTGGGCTTAGGAGCGACTAACCCATGTCCAACTGATGTTCACATGGAACCCTGCTCCGCTTCGGCCTTCAAGGGCTCCTCTCTCGAGTATTTGCTACTACCACCAAGATCTGCACCGGTGGCGGCTCCAGGCCGGCCCACGCCGAAACCCTTCAACGCTCACCACCGCGACCCTCTTACTCGCCGGGGCTTCGAGACCTCCTCGCCTCTGAGACAGAGCGTGGCCGCTAGTGCCCCGGCGGTCGAGTATCGGGAGAATGCTTGAGCGCCATGCCATTTTAAGGGCTAGTTGCTTCGGCAGGTGAGTTGTTACACACTCCTTAGCGGATTCCAACTTCCATGGCCACCGTCCTGCTGTCTATAGCAACCAACGCCTTTCGGTGGGATCCGAATGAGCATTCGTTTAGGCCCCTTAACTCGACGTTTGGTTCATCCCACAGCGCCAGTTCTGCTTACCAAAAATGGCCCACTAGGTACTCATATTAGTTGCCAGAGCTTCATTATTCTTCAAGCAAGCTCGGCATCTCACCCATTTAAAGTTTGAGAATAGGTTGAGGACGTTTCGTCCCCAACACCTCTAATCATTCGCTTTACCGGATGAAATTAATCCTGAGATTTCCAGCTATCCTGAGGGAAACTTCAGAGGGAACCAGCTACTAGATGATTCGATTAGTCTTTCGCCCCTATGCCCAGCTCAGACGATCGATTTGCACGTCAGAATCGCTACGGACCTCCACCAGAGTTTCCTCTGGCTTCATCCTGGCCAGGCATAGTTCACCATCTTTCGGGTCCCAACATGTCTGCTCTTGGTACTTGCTGCTCCCTGCCTGCCGCCACACACACACTCGCACGCACGTCTCGCGACGACGGCGACGGCGGTGACGAGGGCGACATCACAGCAAGTCCCGGGCCTGCGCCCCTTCCCTTCCTGCACAACATACATACATGCAGGCTGGAGGATATTTCACGCCATCGCATTCCCTGCAGCCAGCACCCTCCTTAAGCCGCACCACCTTGTCGACAGGGGCAAAGGGAAAACTCGACCAGTGCTTACCCGTCTTGGGGCCGGATGGTAGGTGGAGGCAGCAGAGTCAGCACCCGGCGAGGGGATCGGCCCCGGCTCCAGCCCATGCACCACTGAAAGGTGCACACGCCAGGCCTGTCACTTTCATTACGCCTTTGGGTTTAGTGCGCCCACTGACTCGCACACATGTTAGACTCCTTGGTCCGTGTTTCAAGACGGGTCGGATGGTTCACCGATCTCTTTGCACGCCGCGAGAGACAGCCCGCTTGCACGGGCTGGCTCGTCTTTGCGACCGTCGCAGGACCGCCAGGATCACCGGCGGTTTCGCCAATCCTCCTACTCCTCCTCCTCCGTGTATTCTCCTCACCCGCCGCTGCCGGTAGGCAAGCGGAAGAAGGAGAAAAGGAGAAGGAAGAAGACTCAAGGCTAC
>NW_026468830.1:0-12936 GCF_026875155.1 Cherax quadricarinatus | reverse complement strand
GATGCTTCTTTTTCCCCTTGTATCCCTCTACCTTTTCTCTAGTGTAGCTACAACTAGAAAGTGATCGATATATCTGTGGCCCCTCTATAAACATGTACATCCTGAAGTCTACTCAACAGTCTTTTATCTCCCAAATTTACATCCAACAAACTACTGTCATTTCGCCCTACATCATATCTTGTATACTTATTTATCCTTTTTTTTTTAAAAAATATGTATTACCTATAACTAAACCCCTTTCTATACGAAGTTCAATCAAAGGGCTCCCATTATCATTTACACCTGGCACCCCAAACTTACCTACCACACCCCTCTAAAAGTTTCTCCTACTTTAGCATTCCATGTCCCCTACCACAATTACTCTCTCACTTTGGTTCAAAGGCTCCTATACATTCACTTAACATCTCCCCAAAATCTCTCTCTCTCCTCGGCATTCCTCTCTTCTCCAGGTGCATACACGCTTTATTTAACCCACTTCTCGCATCCAACCTTTACTTTAATCCACATAATTCTTGAATTTACACATTCATATTCTCTTTTCTCCTTCCATAATGATCTTCAACATTACTGCTACCCCATCCTTTGCTCTAACTCTCTCAGTTACTCCAGATTTAATCCCATTTATTCCCCCACTGAAACTCCCCTACCCCCTCAGCTTTGTTTCGCTTAGGGCCAGGACATCCAACTTCTTTTCATTCATAACATCAGCAATCATCTGTTTCTTGTCATCCGCACTACATCTACGCACATTTAAGCATCCCAGTTTTATAAAGTTTTTCTTCTTCTCTTTTTTAGTAAATGTCTACAGGAGAAGGGGTTACTAGCCCATTGCTCCCGGCATTTTAGTCGCCTCATACGACACGCATGGCTTACGGAGGAAAGATTCTTTTCCACTTCCCCATGGACAATAGAAGAAATAAAGAAGAACAAGAGCTATTTAGAAAAAGGAGAAAAACCTAGATGTATGTATATGTTTTAAAAATAGGTTAGATAAATACATGAGTGGGTGTGGGTGGGTGTGAGTTGGACCTGACTAGCTTATGCTGCTGGGTCTGGTGCAGTGCCCCATCCTTGAGTGGAGATGATCAGACTGGGTGGGTCATTGGGCTAATCGGGGGGGGGGGGGGCATGGACCTGCTCCACATGGGTCAGTAGGCCTGTTGCAGTGTTCCTTCTTTCTTATGTTCTTATGTTATTATTATTATTATTATTATTATTATTTTTATTATTATTATGAAAAATAATAATAATATCTTCATTCACTCTAAAAATGGTGTGTTGCTGTTTGTTTATTCTGAACTAACTTATACAACTTCATGTTGTCTGCCACTGCTGCTTCATGTTGTCTGCCACTGCTGCTTCATGTCTGTCACCGCTACCTCATAATGTCTACCACTGATGTCGCCAAAGAATCGAACATTTTTGTTATTTTTGAGCTCAATTCCAAGGTACTTTTCATCGTGAAACCAATTAAAATCATAATTATTTTTTGTAGTATATCTTCCATTCTATCACATGAGACCAAACAAAGCGAGAATACAACCATAAAAACCATACGAAAATATACCGCCAAGGGGAGGCTAATGGCTAAGAAGTGAACTCCATTATTTATGGTCCAATTTCTTTCAATTTTGGTGTACGTTAACCCCTTCAGGGTCCAAGGCCAAAATCTGAAGTGGTGCTCCACTGTCCAAGAAATTTTGAAAAAAAAAAAAAAAAAAAAAAATTCTTACAGAATTAGAGAGCATATTTTTGTGAAGGTAATAAGAAAAAAAAAAAAATTCTGACCAGTGCCGAGAAATTTGTCCAAAATGACGTGGTGGCGGCAACATCGACAAATTCCATATACGCGCATTACTTTATTTAGCAGTTTTTGTAGTTTTTTCTTTTCTTTTCCAATTTTTTTCTTTTCCTACTAACATTTGGGGCCTGAGAGACCAATACTGTATATAATGTATATATATAAACTCACTGTATTGAACACAATAACCGCACTAAAGTTATTATCATATTATTGTTTACCACTGTTGTTTATTACAATAAACATGCACAAATCTTGTATAATACTAATGTTCTAACATATATTTACATATTTACAATCAATGGACATGGTTTTAGAACTGCTGGAGCTTGTGGAACTCCTTGAAACAAGGCACCATGCACAGAGGTACCTTACATTCCTCACACATAAACCGAGTGTCTTTGTGTCTTTGCTGCCGTCGTTTTGTTTGTGCACAGACGATGCATCTCTTCTGAGCAAATTTCTTCTGAGTTGAAGGAAGCTGTATTATGAAATGATCACCTTCCCTCCTCAAACGCTTGGGTATATCCTGAGGAATTCGAGGACCTTGTTGTATAGCAGGTGTTCTTACCTGGTACTTCATTATGAGTTGTCTGACAACAGACAAACAAAATTCACCATACGGTGGTCTGTTGCCAGTCTTCATTTGGTACATATTATATGCATTCAGCATTGAAATGTCCATGAGATGGAAGAAAAGTTTCATGAAACCACTTGTAATTTTTACGAACACAATCAACAAAACCAATCTGCAAGTCACATTTGTCAACCAAGCGCATGTTTTGCGTATAATCAATCACTGTCACTGGTTTTCGAATACGTTCATTAGTCACTCGATCAACTTTGCCACTGTTTTGCATTTCATTATGGTGAATGGTTGTCAACAATGTGACATCTCGTTTGTCATGCCACCGTAATGCCATGATGTCACTGGCAGTAAACACCTGCACGTCATCACCACGAGCACCTGTGTTGAGCCTGGGCATATGTTTACGATTAGAACGCACTGTGCCACACACATCTGTCTTGTTCACTCACAAGAAATCACTGAGTAATGGGCTTGTGTACCAGTTATCGGTATATAATGTATGCCCCTTACCAAGATAAGGTGCCATCATACTTCTCACTACGTCACCTAAGATACCCAATAACATCTTGGTATCTTTCAATGTTTTACTTCCTGTGTATACAACAATATCCAATACCAGGCCACTGTCACAGTCACAGAGTACAAACAGTTTTATACCAAAGCGTTTCCTCTTGCTCGGTATATACTGCTTGAATGACAGCCTACCTTTGAACAAAATCAAAGACTCGTCAATTACAAGATTCTTGAATGGATAAAAGTATATGCTGAACTTTTGTTTGAGATACATAAAAACATTTCTAATCTTGTATAACCTGTCACTTCTGTCAGGCCTGGTTTTGTCAGAGAAGTGCAACATACATAACAATAAGATAAACCTGTTCACTGGGATGATTTCACTGAAGACCGGGGTAGAAATTAGCCGATCTGTGGACCAGTATGCTTTTATATTATGCTTATAGACATGAGGCATAAGTATTATTGTTGCAAAAAGCAAATACATTTCTGCAACAGTCGTCTCTTTCCACCGGTGTAGTCTTAACTGTGGTGATATGATCGTATTTGCCATGGTGTACTCAAAATACTTATTACTTTCCCTGACAATAGTTTCCATCAATGGCTGGTCAAAGAATAATTCAAAGAATTCCAGTTCATTGGCCGTGATTCCAAGGGGACAAGTAGGTAGAATTCCACTTTGAGAGTCATCAAAGTGGTAGGACTTGGGAACAAAATTGGGATTTTGCTGCCAATCCCAGATACGAGGTTTGCTGGTGGATACTGGACATCATAGGCTGGTTGTGCGGGTGGTTGTGGTTGTGGTGGGCTGGTGGCTGACGCTCCGCTTTGTCCTTGAACTGAGGAGCCAGCAGCGTGTGTCCCAGCCTGGGCTGGTGAGTCACGCATGGCGGTGCCACTACCATCACCACTACCACCATCTGCTGATGCCTGTGGTCTATCCATGCCAAGTGTAGCCACATCATCCTCACTATCACTATCTAAACCTGGTGTAGGGCCACGGGATGTACTCCAGGATGTACTCCGGGATGTACTCCGTCCCCTGGGCACAGCATAGGGCACACTACCCGAGCGCATGCAGCGGCGTACATACCGATGCTTCACTGGTGAATATGATTCCTCACTATCACTACTCGAATGATCGTCAAGAGCAATAAAATCACAATCCACGTCACTATCATCATCATTACTGAAGTCAGAGGCCTGGCCATGCGAAAATAATAGTTTTCTCTTGCGCTGAGGTACAACTGACCGTGACTGAGGAGTGCCCACACCAGAGGTAGAAGGTTGAGGATCGTCAGGGATTTCTGCACTATTATCGATATCCTGGTCATTCCTTTTGGTCACTAACTGATCAAAGTCAAAGAATTCATCTTCATTTCCACTTCCATCAGTGTCAGAACTATCAGATAGGAAGAGGAGAGTCCCAATTTTCCATGGAGTGAGAGCTGACTTGCGATGAGGCATGGTGAACAAGGGTAACCGAGCCGGCGTTCCCACAATGTTATGCGGGCGCCTAGATTTTTTGTTTATGGCGCACACCCACCACGCAGACCCATTCTCTCACATGTAGGCCTATGAGCGCTTTCGCGCTAAATTTGACGGCACTAGAATTTTGGCATAGATCTACGGTTTGGACACTCAACGTAAAGCCGTAGATCTACGGGACGGACCCTGAAAGGGTTAAGAAGCATCTTTTCATCATACATTGCCCAAGTTTCAATAAGATAGTCCAACAAATAACTGAGATCCAATTCCCTAGATCAAGAGCAAGAGCCCCCTCACCAGTGTCAATTAACCTCCCTTGAGGCCCGCTTGCATCTGGAAATTTTGCTCGTGTCTGGAAGCAAAAAATCTACTGATCAGTTGCTCGTATCTGGAAAAACTTGCACGTGGATGCACTCGTAAGTAGAGGTTCCACTGTATTCCATTGTTTTTAGTGCTTGTAACTGCTAAATAAGCCACCATGGGCCCAAAGAAAGCTTCTAGTGCCAGCCCTGTGGTAAAGAAGGAAAGAAACGCAATAGAATTCGAGAAAAACTTGTAGCAAAGTACCAAAGTGGAGCAGGAAGAGAGAGGGGATAATGTGCCTTCTGCAGTGATTCTATGATATGTACGATACTAAAGCAGCAGGTATCCATAAAGGCTATAGTGCCAGCCAGCGATACGAAGATACATAGCTGGCCTGCGACGTATCTTCCACCAAACTAATTAAACTAACACCGCCTCCAAGGTAAGAGTAAATATAAAAGCGTAAGTATAGAAGCAAATATAAGTGTAAATATAAAAGGACCCCAATGGAAATAAGTCACTGACTTTTTTAGGTTATCCTAGGTATTTTACACATATGCTACTATGAATGTAACTGTATTTGTGTATACCTGAATAACTTATTTACTTACATATTTATAATTTAAAATGTAAATATTTCTTATTTATAAACTGAAATGTAAATATTTCTTATTTATAAATTACATACATTGTTTAAGTGTGAATAATGGTGGTGGCTTCTGCTGACGCCTCCACCACCATGTATGGCTTCTCTCAGTCGCCCTTATAAACCCAACACCACCACCACCACTTACTCCTCACATACATTATGAAATATTTTATTCATTCTAGATTATATATCATGCTTCTATGTAATTAATATTGTTTATTATGTCATACAGGTCCTCCATCACAAATCCGGCATCACTGGGACCTGTAGTGTGCCGGATTACTGAGTGGTTAGGTTAGAATACACTTAATAAAATTAAAGAACTTGACTTACACAAAGTTCATTGAACATCGGCAAAAATCGAACATTTCCACTACTTTGAGCTCAATTTCAAGGTACTTTTCGTCATGAAAGCAATCAAAATCATGTCTATTTCTGTAATATATCTTCCATTCTATCAAATGAGCCCACAAAAATGAGAATACAACCATAAAAACCATACAAAAATATACTGCAAAGAGGCGGCTAATGGCTGAGAAGTGAACTCCCTTATTTATCATCCGTCTTTTTTATTTTTGTTGTACGTTAAGAAGCATCTTTCCATCATACATTGCCCAAGTTTCAATGAGATAGCCCAACAAACAAGCGAGAAAAAAAAATATTTACCAAAAATCATATATGGCATGCCCAAGCCAGGTACTGGAAATAAGTCACTTTGTCTGACTTTTCTGGGTTATCCTAGGTTCTCTATACATACACTGCCATGTATGATAATCTATGTAACTGTATTTGTAAATACCTGGATAAACTTATTTACTTCTAGTCTGTCAACTGAGTACAAGAAACTGCCCATTCACTTATTTCAACTACCCAATAAAGTGGTCAGAAATTGGCAATTTGGCCGATTTCACAAAAATTTCAACAGATGCCAATTTCAAAATAGGATCCAGAATAAACAATGCAGACATTCCTGGCACTAAAATAACATTTTCTCTGTTCATTAGTCATGGCTACAGGCCCCACTTATATTACTCTTGCTTACCATTTGGAATTTTTATTCACAAAAAATAAAAGATTTACTGTTATGCAGACTGCTGCATTATTGTAATAATTGTATAAATAATGTCAACCCATTCTTGACTACATATTGGAATTTGGACTGGCAGGCGGACAGGTATTGGACGGTGATGTCATTTCTTTACTCTTGAGCTTCGCTAAAGAATAGAACATTTTCGCTACTGTGAGCGCAATTTCAAGGTACTCCTCGTCATGAAAGCAGTCAAAATCATATCTATTTCTGTAATATATCTTTCATTCTATCAAATGAGACGGAAAAAATGAGAATATAACCATAAAACCATACAAAAATATACCGCTAAGCGGCCGCTAATGGCTGAGAAGTGAACTCCGCTATTTATGGTTTGATTTCTTTCATTTTTGGTGTATGTTAAGAAGTATCTTTCCATCATACATTGCCCAAGTTTGAATAAGATAACCCAACAAACAACTGAGAAAATTATAATATAATAATAATAATATCTTTATTTACTACACGCACATGTATAAGGTATAAGGTATACAGTGACATACTACTATATAGAAAGCCGCTTGTTATGCAGAGTATTTCAAGAAAATTAAGTCAGTGTCCCAGGATAACACCCACACTAGTCGGCTAACACCCAGGTACCCATTTATTGATGGGTAAACATAGACAACAGGTGTAAAGAAGCACGCCTAATGTTTCTACCCAGGCTGGGAATTGAATAGTTACCAAAAATCATATATGGCTAACCCAAGCCAGGTACTAAAAAATAAGCCACGTTGACTTTTTTTGGGTTATCCTAGGTTCTCTACACACATGTTGCTATGTGTGATAATCTATATAGAGAAAATAACTTTTTTGTTTCAGGTTTATGGTGCAGTACGAGTGTATATCACAGTTAGCCCTGTGCTATACTCCGTTTTCTCTAATATAAGCCCCCAAGACGGGGATAGGAAAATGGTATTTGTATACCATATCCTCTTCATACCTCAGTCGAACTGCTCGGTGTTATGCCAAATATTATTCATTCTGGAGTATTTAACGTGTTTTATGTTATTTATATTGTTTATTATGTCATATTAGATCAATTGTGATAGGCAAATAAACTGTAGTGTTGATATTAGCGTAATAATAAAGCATATTCTCCTGCTTCACGAGACTGAGCTCATGGCAACCAACAGAGGCTTCAAAGCCACCTTATCTTTAATGGATAATGTACTGTGTCGGTGCTTTACATAATGAGAAGCATTTCTTTTATTCATTGGAACCATGGCTAGGGCTAAAAGTAAGCAGGTTAAAACAATAAATGGAGAAAAAGAAATTGGAATGACCTATGCAGCAAGTAGCGCCACCAAACAGTACCAACAGGTTGGTGTGGCGACCCTAGAAATTTGAAATTATGGCCATCGAGATGATATTAGCATCATATTGAAGCATAATAAACTCGCCTTCCTCTCGCCTCCTACCTGTCTTCCATACAACAAGAGTCAATAAAGATAAGTGTGATGTTAACCCTTTCAGGGTTTCGGCCGTAGTAGTACGGCTTACGCATCAGGGTTTTTGACGTACTAGTATGCCTAAATTCTAGCACCCTAAAATCTAGTGAGAGAAAGCTGGTAGTCCTACATATGAAAGAATGGGTCTATGTGGTCAGTGTGCACAATATAAAAAAATCCTGCAGCACATAGTGCATAATGAGAAAAAAAAACTTTGACCGTGTTTTTGGATTAACCCTTTCAGGGTCCGTCCCGTAGATCTACGGCTGGTCGGTGAGTGTCCAAACCGTAGATCTACGCCAAAATTCTAGCGCCGTCAAATTTAGCGCGAAAGCGCTCATAGGCCTACATATGAGAGAATGGGTCTGCGTGGTGGGTGTGCGCCGTAAACAAAAAATCTAGGCGCCTGCATAGCATTGTGGGAACGCCGGCTCAGTTACCCTTGTTCACCATGTCTCGTCGCAAGTCAGCTCTCACTCCCCGGAAAATTGGGACTCTCCTCTTCCTGTCTGATAGTTCTGACACTGGGTGGAAGTGGAAATGAAGACGAATTCTACGGCTTTGATGAGTTAGTGACCGAAAATAATGACCAGGATATCGATAATAGTGCAGAAAACCCCGACGTCCTCGACCTTCTACCTCTGGTGTGGGCATCGTGACTCACGGTCGGTTGTTCCTAAACGTAAGAGAAAACTAATATTTTCCCGTGGGCCTGGCCTCTGACTTTAGTAATTTCGATGATTCTGACGTGGATTGTGATTTTATTGCGCTCGACGATCATTCGAGTAGTGATAGTGAGGAAACTATTCACCAGTGAAGCGTCGGTATGTGGGGCCGCCGCATGCGCTCGGTGTGTGTACCCTATGCTATGCCCAGGGGACGGAGTACATCCCGAGTACATCCGGAGTACATCCCGTGGCCCTACACCCGTTTTAGGTAGTGATAGTGAGGATGATGTGGCTACACTTGGCATGGATGGGCCCACAGACATCATGGATGGTGTTAGTGGGGCTGGTGGTGGTAGTGGCACCGCCATGCGTGACTCGCTGTGCCACGCGGGAACCCACGCTGCTGACTCGTCAGTTCAAGGACAAAGCGGAGCGTCACCACCAGCCCGCCACAACCACCCGTACAACCAGCCATGATTGTCCAGTATCCACCAGCAAACCCGTATCTGGGATTGGCAGCAAAATCCCAATTTTGTTCCCAGCCCTCACCACTTTGATGACTCGCAAAGTGGAATTCTACCTACCTGTCCCCTTGGAACCACGGCCAATGAACTGGAATTCTTTGAATTATTCTTTGACCAGCCATTGATGGAAACTATTGTCAGGGAAAGTAATAAGTATTTTCAGTACACCATGGCAAATACGATCTTATCACCACAGTCAAGACTACACAGGTGGAAAGAGACGACTGTTGCAGAAATGTATTTGCTTTTTTGCAACAATAATGCTTATGCCTCACGTCTATAAGCATAATATAAAAGCATACTGGTCCACAGATTGGCTAATTTGTACCCCATCCTTCAGTGAAATAATACCAGTGAACAGGTTTATCTTACTCTTACGTATGTTGCACTTCTCTGACAAAACCAGGCCTGACAGAAGTGACAGGTTATACAAGATTAGGGAAAAGTTTTCATGTATCTCAAACAAAAGTTCAGGATGTACTTTTATCCATTCAAGAATCTTGTAATTGACGAGTCTTTGATTTTGTTCAAAGGTAGACTGTCATTCAAGCAGTATAAAACCGAGCAAGAGGAACCGCTTTGTTGATAAAATTGTTTTACTCTGTGATTGTGACAGTGGCCTGGTGTTGGATATTGTTGTATACACGGGTAGTAAAACATTGAAAGATACCAAGATGTTATTGGGTATATCAGGTGACGTAGTGAGAAACATGATGGCACCTTATCTTGGTAAGGGCCATACATTATATACCGATAACTGGTACACAAGCCCATTACTCAGTGATTTCATGCGAGTGAACAAGACAGATGTGTGTGGCACAGTGCGTTCTAATCGTAAACATATGCCCAGGCTCAACGCAGGTGTTCGTGGGTGAGCGTGCAGGTGTTTACTGCCCAATGACATCATGGCATTACGGTGGCAATGACAAACGAGATGTCACATTGTTGACAACCATTCACCGTAATGAAATGCAAGACAGTGGCAAAGTTGATCGAGTGACTAATGAACGTATTCGAAAACCAGTGACAGTGATTGATTATACACAAAACATGCGCTTGGTGACAAGTGTGACATGCAGATTGGTTTTGTTGACTGTGTTCGTAAGAGTTACAAGTGGTACATGAAACTTTTCTTCCATCTCATGGACATTTCAATGCTGAATGCATATAATATGTACCAAATAAAGACTGGTAACAGACCACCGTATGGTGAATTTTGTTTGTCTGTTGTCAGACAACTCATAATGAAGTACCAGGTAACAACACCTGCAATACAACATGGTCCTCGAATTCATCACAATATACCCAAGCGTTTGAGAAGAGAAGGTGATCATTTCATAATACAGCTTCCTTCAACTCAAAAGAAATTTGCTCAGAAGAGATGCATTGTCTGTGCACCCAAAAAAAACGACGGCAACAAAGACGCAAAGACCCCTCGGTTTATTTTGTGAGGAATGTAAGGTGCCTCTGTGCATGGTGCCTTGTTTCAAGGAGTTCCACAAGCTCCAGCAGTTCTAAAACCATGTCCAGTGATTGTAATATGTAAAATATATGATAGAACATTAGTATTATACAATATTTGTGCATGTTTATTGTAATAAACAGTGGTAAACAATAATATGATAATAACTTTAGTGCGGTTATTGTGTTCAATACAGTGAGTTTATATATATAAATTATATACAGTATTGGTCTCTCAGGCCCCAAATGTTAGTAGGAATAGAAAAAAATTGGAAAAGAAAAGAAAAAACAACTAAAACAACAAAATAATATAATACGCGTATGTGGAATTCGTCGATGTTGCCGCCACCACATCATTTTCTACAAACTTCTTGGCACTGTATCTCGGTAAGTACTGATCAGATTCTAATTTTTTTGTTTTATTACCTTCACAAAAATATGCTCTTTAATTCTGTAAGAAAAAATAATTTTTTTTTTTTTTCAAAATTTCTTGGACACTGGTGCGTGACTTCAGATTTTGGCCTTGGACCCTGAAAGGGTTAAAACAGCGACTTTGCACTGTATTTTCGTATGGTATTTATTGTTGTATTCTAGTTTTCCTGGTCTCATTTTATAGAATGGAAAACATATTACAGAAATTGAGACGATTGACTGGTTTTACAATGAAAAGTACCTTGAAATTGAGCTCAAAGTAGCAGAAATGTTCGATTTTTACCAAAGTTCAAAAGTAAACAAATCATGCAAAGCGTCCAATACACGTCAACTGGTGAGTCTAACATTCTTTCACAAGTGCGCCGATATTATTTATACCATTTCTACACTAATGCAGTGGTCTGCATAACAGTAAATCTTCTATTGTTTGTGAGAATAAAAATTCAAAGTGGAAAGCAAAAGAATGTAAGAGGGGCATGGGGGCGTGACTAATGAACAGAGGAAATGTTATTTTAGTGCCAGGAATGTCTTTCTTGTTTATTCTGGACCCTATTTGGAAATTGGCATCTTTTGAAATGTGTGTGAAATTGGCAAAATTGCTAAATTCTGACCACTGTATTGGATAGTTGAAATCAGTAAATGGGTGGTTTCTTGTACTCATTCGATAGAAAAAATGGAGTTCTAGCAAAATAGTTATGATTTTTGTCGACTAGTACAATGGAAATGGCCGAAAATAGGGCTCAAAGTAGGCAAAATCGCCGATGCGTAAACATAGTCGAGACGGCTAACTTCGCAAGAGCATAATTCCTTAAGTTTTCCATCAAATTTCATATTTTTGGTGTCATTATGATCGGGAAAAGATTCTCTATCTTTTCATGAGAATTTTTTTTTTTTTCTTGAATTTGGGTGACCCTGAGAACAAGTCTGGGAGAGGGCCTGCTGACCCTGAAAGGGTTAAATGTTCATTTATCCATTTTATTAGTGCTTTATATTTATTTGTCATTGCTTTCTGTATGAATATCTATATTTAACCCTTTGACTGTTTCGGCCATATATATAAGTCTTACGAGCCAGTGTTTCGAACGTATATATACTCAATTCTAGTGGCTTCAAATCAAGCAGGAGAAAGCTGGTAGGCCCACATGTGAGAGAATGGGTCTGTGTGGTCAGTGTGCACTGTATAAAAAAAAATCCTGCAGCACGCAGTGCAAGAGAAAAAAAAACTCTGACCGTGTTTTAGGATTAATACACCGACCATGAGGTGTATTTCATATAGTATTTCTAGTTGTATTCTCGTTTTCTTGGTCTTATTTGATAGAATGGAAAAAAATACAGAAATAGAAATTATTTTGATTGGTTTCACGATGAAAACGACCATGAAATTGAGCTCAAAGTAGCGGAAATGTTCGATTTTTACCAATGTTCAAGAGTCAGCAAATCACACCACACGTCCAATACACGTCAACTGGGGAGTCTAATATTCTTTCACTAGTGCACTGATATTATTTATACCATTTTTACAATAATGCAGTAGTCTGCATAACAATAAATCTTCTATTTTTTGTGTGAATAAAAAATCAAAACAGAAAGTAAGAGTAATATAAGAGGGGCCTGGAGATGTGACTAATGAAGAGAGGATATGTTATTTTAGTGCCAAGAATGTCTGCATTGTTTATTCTGGACCCTATTTTGAAATTGGCATCCTTTTCAAATTGCGTGAAATTGGTCAAATTGCCAAATACTGACCACTTTGTGTACGAAATGGTATATAATACCGACAAGATGAGAGTAAGACACATGTGCAACATCTGGGTATCTTTATTGTAGACGTTTCGCCATCCAGTGGCTTTATCAATACAAATTCTAGGACATAACTTGAAGACAGTAGAACTATGTACAGAAGATGAGGTAATCAGTCCCTCAACCTAGGAGTAGGGGCGAAGAGCACCATAGTGTGGGAAGGGAAACTG
>NW_026468829.1:0-12979 GCF_026875155.1 Cherax quadricarinatus | reverse complement strand
ACACTTATGCGCATATGGGAATTTTTATTCAAGAAACTTTTCCCCACACAGTGGTTCATCAGTCCAAAACAAAGAGGAAGGGTAAGGAGAGGGGACATGAGGTAACAGTCCCTCAACCTGGAGTCGATGTGTTCAGTCCATCAGTCTTGTAGAATGTACCAATTCTACAAGATTGATGGACTGAACACATCGACTCCAGGTTGAGGGACTGATTACCTCATGCTCCTCCTCTCCTTACGCCTTCCTCTTTGTTTTGGACTGATGAAGCCACTGTGTGGCGAAACGTTTCCGGTAAAAGTTCTGTATATGACTCCTTTCTGGTAACGTTTTGAATTTTTAGATGCGCAGCCAGAGGAAAAGGGGCTACAAGGGCCATATCCCCCCAATTGACAGAAAATTTTTTTAATAATAATTAAAAAATTAATAATAATTGATAATGAAAAATTTGTATTTGCATGATTACAGACAGTGATACATCCTCATTATGGCATCTCGTGAACGTGATGTTGGACGTTCTTATGCGAGTGGGTCACAGAAAAGAAAGAAGAAAATTCAAAAAGAACAGAAAAGAAAGATGTGGGAAAAGCTGCAGAAAGATCACAGACTGCTCACAAAAAACGTTTCTGATGTTCCCAGTACAGGTTGAATCTGCAGATACGTCAGATCATACAGGAAGCCTCCCTCCATTATTTCTCAGCCAGCATCTACTTCTTTTTTGTCTCCTCTCAATGTCTCAAGGGGACATTTCATCCACAGGATTTGACTAAAAGCCCCTTGCCTCATGGCCAAATTTTAATCCAGTTCTCTAACGTAATGCTTTATTGCAGAAAACTTCAGTCAAACTCTGACATGGACTTTAGGAAATCAGCAAGGATTTATGATGATGGAAGTCGTCGTTGTTTAAAGTCATTTATGTTTTATAGGAAGCTTGCAAATTCAGGAAACTGTGAAAAGATCATGGATGGTTATACTCTGAAAGTCAGGAAAAGTGTACTGTTTAGAATGCAAGCTATTTTCTACCAAAGAAAATACCTTCACACAGGGGTTCAATGACTGGAAAAATTTTCCCGCGTTTCGAGGAACATGAAAAAACCAACCACTCACAGAAACTGCATTTTTGCCAGTGTTTTCGTGCACAGAAAAAAGGCTTTATGGATTCTCATTTGGAAAATCAAATGAAAAAGAGCGCACTTATTGGAGAAAAGTTCTAGAAAGAGTTGTTGCTGTTGTAAAATTCTTAGCTTTTAAAAAGGACTTGCTTTCCGTGGAGAAAATGAGGTTTTTGGTTCGGAAAACAATGGCAATTTCCTAGGGTCATAGAACTGTTAGCACAGTTCGATCCATTCTTAGCAAATATGTGTCACGCCTTGGGAATGCAGGAAGAGGAAATGTATCTTACATGTCATCTACTATATGCAATGAATTTATTGAACTGATGACTAAGAAGGTCCTCAATAACATCATAGCAGCTGGGGAAAACTGCAAAATACTTTGCAATAAGTGTAGATTCAACACCAGATATTTCACATACAGATCAATTAAACATTCATTGGTCGCTTTGTCGAATCCAGTGGAAAGGGCCTGTAGAGCGCTTTATAAAATTCATTCCTCTTTCAGGCCATGATGGAGAAACAATGATGAATGTAGTACTGGATACTTGCTTGAACATTATCTCTCTATTATGGATTGCCGTGGCCAGAGCTACGACAATGCAAGTAACATGTCGGGTAAATATAATGGATTGCAAACCCATATCAAGCAAATCAACCCACTTGCTGAATATGTGCCCTGCTCAGCACATGCTCTTAATCTTGTTGGGTCATGTGCTGCGGAGCGTTTGTGTCGCTGCATTTTTCATTTTTTGGATTTTTTACAAGCACTCTTTAATTTTTTCTCTGCTTCAACGCATCGGTGGAGTATACTCAAGTCAACCATTCATGGAGATGTCATCAAATCATTATCAACAACAATGTGGTCAGCGAAGCATGATGCAACACATGCTTTGAAAGACAGCTTTGCTGAAATACGTTCTGCTTTGATTCAAATAGCAAAGGATAAAGACCAGACAGCAACTACAAGAAGCGAAGCAGCCAGCTTAGCATCAAAATTGGAAGATTTTGAATTTGCCTTACTCTGTGTGCTTTCGGACTGTTATACTGGAACGGTTAAATGCCACGAACAAGACACTTCAGAAAATTGAAATTGAAATGCCTACTTGTGCTAACCTCTATGCAGGCTAAATGGAATTTGTAAGCTGACTTCGCATATGATGAAGCTTTTGAAATGTTTGAAGAGAAAGCTAAACTGCTGGTGAAAGACTACGGTTACCGGGCTGATCATCAGCGGTCAAGGAAGAGGAAACGCAATTTTGAAAAGCCAGACAATGAAACTGTGTTGCTACCAAGGCAGAAATGTAAGACAGCTACATACTTCGTCATTCTGGATTCACTGATTACAGAATTGGTGAAAAGAAAAGAAATCTACCAGAATCCTCAATGGCAAGTTTGGATTTCTGTTCAAAATTACTACTATGCCAGATGCAGAATTGAGAGAAGCTGCATTAAGTTGCAACAACACCTTTCAGCAGTGTTCAGGACACATTTGTTGAAGAAATAGTTCATTTTTTTTGGGTATATGAATAGTTTTAAAGCTCCACCTGAAAAATGTGCGCCCTCAGCTGCTTTGAAACATTTAAGAAATGGCAGGTATCTCAGAAACCTTCCCAAATGTTGACATAGTGTATCGCCTTTACCTAACATTTCCCAGTACTAACTGTGAAGGAAAAACGTTCATTTTCTGTTTTGAAAAGAGTGAAAACCAGCCCCTTTTCAACAATGAGCCAAGACAAATTGTGTAACCTAGCCTTGTTGACCATTGAGTCTGATCTAACAAGAAATATTGATTTTCAGAATAAATTGATGATTTTGCCAATATGAAACCCAGAAAAAGTTTATTTAAGAAGTGCCTGTAAATTTTAAAAACAATTCTTTAACTTTCTTGATTTTTATATGATTTGATAGTCTTATGCAGGGATGCAATGATAAAAATAATGGTCAGTGATTTAATAAAGGGAATAATAGTGCTGTAGTGGTTATGCTGAATATAATAGGTACATGATGTCACTACTTTAATAGCCTAATCTAGTAATACTATGTTGTCTTGAGTTTATTCTCTTTAAAATGCATGATTTAACAAGATAGTTATAATGGCTGTTGGTAAATGGTTTTGGTTGTCTTGATGTACTTTCCCTATTAAATTTAATCTAAATAGCCAGAATGTATTTAATTAGACCTTAAACAGGCTCACACCGACCTCCCCCCCCCACCCCCAAACTGGAAGGGGTCGCTTCGCTTACCCATAACTCAAAGGGGCCCCGCCAATCTGAAAAGCCTAGGGCCCGGAGATTTCTTAATCCGGCCGTGGTCAAGGATGCTATTAGAAAACGGGGCGCGCATTTACTTTCCCTGTTTCGTAAGGTGAAGTCTTACATCTTTACTTACGTCACTGTATAACTTAACAAATCTATAAGGTAATTATTAGCGCCAAGCTTTACAGTGGGCTCCCTGATCCTTATGTGTACAAAGCCCATGAAAAATTGAGACAGAAAGACAGTCAGATGGACAGACAGAAATTTAACCACGAAGGATAAATATAGGTTCAGAGATGACCAGTGTGTTAGGCAAATGTATTCGGCCTTCCTTGTGTCCTTCACTTCGTGACTGTGTCTGGTAAACCGCATTCCTCCATTTATGTTGAAGTGATTCTCTGAAAATTGTCTGTCTAGAGAGAGAGAGAGAGAGAGAGAGAGAGAGAGAGAGAGAGAGAGAGAGAGAGAGAGAGAGAGAGAGAGAGAGAGAGAGAGAGAGAGAGAGAGAAAGAGAGAGACCAATATTGTCAAAGTACCACACTTGGATCCACTTCGAGGACAGCGTGAAGAAAGCTTCTATACCACAAGACGGGCAGAAAGCAGCAACTTCACTCTGGCTGTACCCTTCTCCAGAACATCACTCCATCTGAGATCATTTATCCCCAGGATGACTCGAATCTGGAACACATTCGTACAGCATTATGATGTCAACGAAATAGTTGATCAAATGAAAATGCTGGTCCACAGATGGCTCCAACTTCATCCTGTTCCCTACCTGTATGTTTCATAACAATAAAAATACTTTCAAATGACCTAACCTTGTCAAACACTGTGTAAAAAATAAATTGTGAATGTGACTGAGACGTTGTGAATATGACTGCAATATTGTGAATATGACTGTGATATTGTGAATGTGACTGTGACATTGTGAATGTGAATGTGACATTGTGAATGTGACTGTGATATTGTGAATATGACTGTGACATTGTGAATGTGACTGTGATATTGTGAATGTGACTGTGACATTGTGAATGTGACTGTGATATTGTGAATATGACTGTGACATTGTGAATGTGACTGTGATATTGTGAATGTGACTGTGACATTGTGAATGTGACTGTGATATTGTGAATGTGACTGTGATATTGTGAATATGACTGTGGCTTTCACTGAGACCCACATAAAGGATCACTTGGACAACGAAATATGGATCCCAGGTTACAACCTATACAGATGCGACAGAGTGAACAGGCAAAAGGAAGGGGGGGGGGGGGGGGTTGGCCTGTACATTGCAGAGTCACTTGTTTGCACAGAACTGCTTAATGCCTCAAATGATGTAGTGGAAGTTTTAGCAGTAAAGGTCGAGAACCAAAACCTAGTCATTGTGGTAGTCTACAAGCCTCCAGATGCAATATCCCAGCAATTCCAGGAACAGCTGTTAAAAATTGACCACTGTCTGGAAAACCTTACAGCTCCTGCACCCAACATCTTGCTCCTGGGGGATTTCAACTTAAGGCACCTAAAATGGAGGAATATAGCAAATAATATTGTTGCAGTAAAAAACACCAGGAGGCAGCTCTGGGTGAAAACTCACACTCCCCAGAGCTTTTAAAAACTCTGCACAAAATTCAATTTTAAACCAGCAAATATAGAGGGCCCACTAGACTGGAGAATGCACTAGACCTCATCTTCATACCAATGATGGTCTGATATAAGAAAAATGTCCACTACTAATTAATTGTGGACTGTATAGAGTAAGTAGTGTAACTGAATGAAGGGGGGGGGGTGGGGGTTAGGTTACACATGGATTATCTTCTAGGATAAACCACTTTGTACATAATATCTCCACTTCCTAATATTCTCTGGGGGGCTCGGGTCTGGCGGCTCGAGGGCTTGACCTAGATTTTCCGTCGCCCACCTCAGGTAATCCACTAATCTTATAAATAGGCCCAGCTATCATCTGCCTATAACTAGAAGGGTTACTTAACTGTGGGTGTGATTGATACTCCTTATTTCTTCCATTTACCATCTCATTTTCGATGTTCTGCTACACCCGACACGTGTTCTCATTCCAGCTAGGACGAGGTATCCGGTCGGTTTGATCCCAGTTTAGAAGTCGTGATTCCATAAAGCTTCATTATCCTCGGTTACGAATCACCATTCACTCAAGAACAGGGGCGATCTATTTCACATCCCGATTCTCTTAACTCAATGTTAATTTATCTTGATTACATTACCATTCACAAGACGATTTAAACCCTCATAATTATTTATACACATTAGAGGTCATCATTAGATCTGTGGCCGATGAGCGAAGATTTAACACACGGGTATTTCCCCTGGACACACTACACCGATGGCCTGCACCCAGTCCAAAACCCCGTTCAAACCTTTATTCACTAATTTTACCACACCTTTTTACGGTGGTCCCGTTAAATCACGTTCCCTCACTCTTCAACAGGATCAGTTACGACACTTCCTATTATGAAATGAAGGCCTATATTAATCCTTAGGCCGCCGCGAAAATGCCAATTTCGTGGTTCCATGCTTCCCTGCCTCCTCACCCCCCCCCCTTTTTCAAAAACTCCTGCCTCGCCCCATGCCCCAGTCCCCCTATTACCCCCGCACATCCGCGCATGCGCAAAGGGACTCTTGGTTTTCTTACCCTATTGTCAAATACATTTTTGGACTCGTATCGACACATTAAACACCTATTAGGCGCTATAGCTTCGGAAAATAAAAAAATTTTCCACCACTGCGGCCGGGCGGGAGGTTCGTTGTGATAGATGACTTACATAATTGTGGAGTACATTTTCCCATCTTCACTGGACACTGGCTGGGACTCCAACATTGATATTTACATAATCACCATATTCTTTTCCACTGGTTAACTCCTGGGAACCCACATAAAGGATCACTTGGACAACGAAATATGGATCCCAGGTTACAACCTATACAGTTGTTGACAGACTAGTGAACTGGCAAAGAGGGGGGGTGGCCTGTACATTGCAGAGCACGTGTTGCACAGAACTGCTTAATGCTCAAATGAGTAGTGGAAGTTTTAGCAGTAAAGGTCGAGAACCAAAACTAGTCATTGTGGTAGTCTACAAGCCTCGGATGCAACTTCCCAGCGTAATTCAGGAACAGCTGTTAAAATTGACCACTGTCTGGAAAATCTTCTGCTCCTGACACAACATCTTGCTCCTGGGGGATTTCAACTTTAAGGCACCTTAAATGGCGGAATATAGCAATAATATTGTTGCAGTAATAACACCAGGAGGCAGTCTGAATGAAAATTACACACTCACAGAGTTTTTAAATCTCTGCACAAAATTCAATTTAAACCAGCAAATATTAGAGCTAATTAGATGGTAGAATCACTAGACCTCATCTTTCACAACAATTGATGATCTGATAAGAAATGTCACAATATTCAAAAACAATATACTCAGATCAAAACATAATTGAGGTTCCTGACATGTATGAGTGGAGCCCAGACCGACAAAATGAGACTAGTCACGAGGGAGCATTCAACCAAATTCAACTTTCAATAACAAAAAACATTTAAAGTGGGCCAAGATAAACCAAGTCTAAACCGATATAAGCTGGGAAGATACACTAGCAACACAGACCCCAACTTATGCCTTAGAACAGATTAATCGTTGGCACTCGATGTATGCACCAAGGCTTTATTCTCTATGTAAAAGGAGAGGAGTAGATGTAAAATAGGAAAGAGACAGGCGCTCCCTTTACAGCGACAGAAAAGGAATAACAGAGCGGCTAAAAAGAGGTCAATATATCTGAAATGCGCCTACTGAGACCACTGGTCTCAGAGAAATAGCAAGCATCGAACTTAAGTCTAAAAGAATCCGTTAGGAGTCAGGAATCGCGGGAAGAACTTAAAAGCCCTATAATGAAATCAAAAGAAAACCCAAAGTATTTTCTTCTCCTATTGCCAAATCAAAATCGAGAACAAACGTCAGTAATTGGGTCTACTTAAACAAGTTGGGTCCTACAAAGTGACAGAAGGGGAAATGTGTGAGTTACTCAAGTCCCAATATGACTCTGTTTTTAGCAAGCCGCTCTAACCAGACTGAGGAGCTCGAAGATTCAAAATGAATTTTTTTATGAGAGACAGCCACAAAATTTGATTAAACAGCTATCCGAGGTTTCCTGAACGCAAATGCTTCGAAAGCGATAAATGACATGCCCAGCACTCTGCCCGGGCCCAGACTCATGGAACTCCCTGTGTTCATCAAGAACTGCAAGAAGCCCCAATCACGAGCCCTTTTCCATCCTATGGGAGGGAGCATGGGACACGGGGGTCGTCCCTCAGTTACTAAAAACAAAAGAACATAGCCCCACTCCACAAAAGGGGGCAGTTTAAAGCAACAGCAAAGAACTACAGACCAATAGCACTACATCCCATATCATAAAAAATCTTTGAAAGGGTCCTTAAGAAGCAAGATCACCACCCCATCTAGAAACCCTATCCAGATACACAACCCAGGGCAAATGGTTTAGAACAGGTCGCTCCTTGTCTGTCTCAACATTGGATCCACTACAACAAGGTCCTAAATGCACTAGAAGACGAAAGAATTGCAGATGTAATAATATTACAGACTTTGCAAAAGCCTTAGACAAGTGTGGACCATGGGCCCAATCTAGCGCACAAAAATGCGTGCTAAAGGAAAACAGGAAAAGTCGGTCGTGTCTATAATTTCCTCATACAGAACACGAGAGTAGTCGTCAACAGAGTAAAGTCCGAGGAGCTACGGTGAAAAGCTCTGATCCACAAGGACAGTACTAGCTCCATCTGTTTCCTCATCTCATATCCGACTAGACAGGGATGTCAGCCACAGCACCGTGTCTTCGTTTGCAGATGACACCCGAATCTGCATGACTAGTGTCTTCCATTGCAGACACTCGCAAGGCTCAGGCGGACATCAACCAAATCTTTCCAGGGGGGCTGCAGAGAAAAACAATATGAAGTTCAACGATGAGAAATTTCAATTACTCGATATGGTTAAACATGAGGAAATTAAATCTTCATCAGAGTACAAAACAAATTCCTGGCCACAAAATAGAGCGAAAAACACCCCGTCAAAGACCTGGGAGTGATTATGTCGGAGAATCTCACTTCAAGGACCATAACATTGTATCAATCGCATCTGCTAGAAAAATGACAGGATGGATAATGAGAACTCAAAACTAGGGAGGCCAAAGCCTTGATGAACAATCTTCGGTCACTTGTTCTATCTAGCTGGATTATTGCTGCACTCTACAGCACCTTTCAGGCAGGTGAAATTGCCGACCTAGAAAAGTTCAGAGACTTTCACGGGCGCGCATAACGGAGATAAAACACCTCAATTACTGGGCACTTGAGGTTTCTAAAACCTGTATTCCCTGGAACGCAGGGAGGGAGAGATACATGAATATATACACTGGAAAATCCTAGAGGGAACTAGTACCGAAACTTGCACAAGAAAAATCACTCACACGAAAGCAAAAGACTTGGCGACGATGCACCATCCCCCCAATGAAAGCAGGGTGTCACTAGCACGTTAAGAGACCATACAATAAGTGTCAGGGGCCCGAGACTGTTCAACTGCCTCCCAGCACACATAAGGGGGATTACCAACAGATCCCTGGCAGTCTTCAAGCTGGCACTGGACAAGTATCTAAAGTCAGTTCCTGATCAGCCGGGCTGTGGCTCGTACGTTGGTTTGCGTGCAGCCAGCGGCAACAGCCCTGGTTGACCAGGGATGATCCACAGGAGGCCTGGTCACAGACCGGGCCGCGGGGGCGTTGACCCCCGGAACTCTCTCCAGGTAAACTCCAGGCAAGGAGTAATCCAATGTGTGATGGGATCCATAGCAATTGTACATTAATTCCTTTGTCCCTAATTTTTGAGTATCTATACCTGGCTTCCCCAATGAGCATGCTGTTGGAGTCATTATATGAGCCAAGAGCCTTCATGATGACATAGAATCAGTAATGATGATAGAGTCAAGCTCAGTGTCATAGGTTAGCTCTAACGCCATTAGGATTGCAAACAATTCAGTTTGCAGTGTAGACGCCCAGTTGTTAATTCTTAAGCCTAAATCACAAATTTATTATCGTTCTTAACTAGGGAGGTGCAACAAGAGCAGATGCAGCCCTTGCCAGAAAGACTCCTGTTTAGATCCATCAGTGTATCATAAAACTTGTGATACTTTAACTAACAGCTAGGCGAAAATATTTTCTTCTTGGGAGCAGTTGCTCTAACAAGAGATTTATGGAAGGGATTATAAGCAATGAGCTTCTTGGGAGGGACTTGTTAGGTTAATGTGATTATCTAAATGAACACATCTTCCATGGAGGGGTGAAATGCTCTTGTTGCCTGCGTCCCGATACAGTCATGAAGGTTATAAAACTTAATGGCAATTGCACGTTTTCACAATCCATTTAGATCTTGTGTGTGTATTTACCTCTAGACACTTGAGTAAGATTCACTGATGACAGGTGTCTGGTTCGTTTCTCAACTTTCTAATACCGAGGTACAGTGGCTTAATTTCAACAATCTATCACTGATACTAGAAATACCAGCTCCTTCCTCATGTTAAGAAATTTTTGTAGATCTGGGACAGCCAAGAATAGTCCTGTGAGCTTCATTTTGCATTAACTCCATGGGTCGGAGGGACTTTCTCTAGCTAATATCAACATGGGAGCAGATAATCCAATTAAGGACCTAACATAGGTATGTACATCATTCTCACGATTCTCACATTTAGCACCATAGTTGGGGATTGTAGCCAGCAACAGCTTCTATGAGAGCATTTTAGCCTAGCTTTACATTTCTTGTTTAGTTGTGGTTATAGTGGATTTCCTTAAAGGGTACATCTACACCAAGATATCTGTAAGTTTTAAACGTAGTAATGATTTCACCCTGCAAATTGATGGGTGGGGGATGTCCGTTTTGCTTGTTAATATCTTTGTTTTAGAGGGATGATATTATGAGGCCTTGTCGATTACAAGAATTGCTTGAACTTCATTAAGATTGGTTATTCATCTTCTTATGGCTGTTGTATGGATCCCCATGATATCATCAGCATAGCTTATAGCTATATGGTTAGGTGAGGCAGGTAGAGCATTTAGGGAGAGCATTAATCAGAATATTAAATAGCATGGGGACTAAGAATCCTCCCTGCGTGTGTTACCTAAAGATATTGTCTTTAAGAATCATTCTGAAGCCTTGGTAAAGGACAGGGATACTCTATTTGGACAGGTATCCTATTATCAGCAGAGTAAGCTACACCAATATTCATTTTGGCTAGTTCATGTAGTATAAACGGTTCTGTTTGCAATATCAAATGCAGATTTTAGAATCAAGAAAAGTGGTAAAACTAGTAGCAAGGTGTGTGCAGTGCAGAAAAGGTGGATGGGAAATACAGTTCTGCTCACTTTACCTTTCATTGAACCCATAGAGTAGGGGGAAAGTTGATGTCTGATTCTGTAGTACAATCTGTTAAGCATCATTCTTTCAAAAGTTTTGCACAAAGGACAACTCTAGTAAGGAGATCGGCTAAATGTATCTGGCTGTTGGGGCTTGGGATAGGCGACAATGAGACTATTGGTCCAGGAAGTAGAAGAACGCCCTTAATGTAACTGAGATTATACAGTGCCAACAAGGGTTATCAGGCACGTGCCTTAGGAGTTCTGAGATATATCATAGGTTTTTATACCATCCTCTCCAGAGCAGGTTGATCGGACTTTGGTTAAATGCATTATCTATTCATACTCGGTAAAGAGGAAATCACTCTCATCAATATTTTGGCTCATAAAATTAATCAGTTTCAAACTTTCTTCAGAAGTACTCTCTAAATTTTTTCTAATATGAGATGGAAGGCTTTCATGCCTGGATGTTTTGGACAGTCATTTATGAGGTCATTTGCTTTTTCAAGAGGAAAGGGAATGAGCAACATTGCCAGTCTTTTCCTGGTATTTTATGTATACATTTCCAAGCCAAAACTCAAAGGGGTGGACCTATTTAATCCACTTAACAAAACTGTTCCATTCCTGTTGCCTAAGTTCTTCCTTTCTATTCCTTGCATTTGTTAGTGCAGCTTGGAACGTTCTGAGCAAGGTCTGGGGTTATACATTCACCGGTATGCTTTACCAATCCTGCATCAGCTGACATGTGTTAGATTGCGCAGCTGTGGATATTATAGTATTTACAGTGGGTTTATTGTTATTTATAGTGAAGGGTCTTTGTTTCTATTCCTGACCCACTTGATCTGTGAGAACACTCTCAATAGTGGTAAATTAAATCATCATTAAATTTTTGTGTCGCCAGTGGGCTCGTTATTCTTATACCATTGATCAGAGTGGTTAATAAAGTTGTCTCTGGTTTGGTTTGAGAATAGTTTCTCCTCTGTATTTAGGTCCTTGATCCTGTGGAGATAGATGTGATCAAGATTGACAGTTGTTAGTCTTGGGAGTGATCAGATAGAAGATCATCAACTATGACAGAGTCATCCCATCGTATATGATGTATTAAATCCAAGACACAGATTAGTATGCCACATATATGTGAGTAGGCTCAGTAGTGCCCACAATTCGAACATTATCATGCTATTTCAGCAATCTCACTAGTTTAGTTCCATTGGTTTTTTGTAATAGACCCACCAAATTTCTTATGTCTGGCATTAAAATCTCCAAGAATGATGGTAGGTTCACTATTGATGCGATCTGGTAAAGCATCAGGTCGAAGCTGGTTCGCTGGGGCATAGAGGGTTAAAATGTTTATGGAAAAATCCGCCTGCATATACTTTTACACCATGATACTGCATGTTAACTCGACTTGCAAGGAAAGGAGTGAATGTGGCAAGTTCTTTCTGACATAAAATCACAAACGTTGGTTGACCTTAGGTTATAAACTGCATATCCAGGCAAGTTTGGTGGAGGTGCTCCATCTTCAATCTACATTCTGGCAAACAGAAAGACATCAATATTCTTGGTTGCCACTAAATGATGTAAGTCAGGCAACCCCTTCCTGATGGAAGCAAGTTCCATGAAAAGGTTTGTATGATCCATTGTAGTGGTTTTTACAAACTCTTGCACATAAGATGGTAAAATATTATGCTTTGAATCCATGTGCAGTACTTAAGAGCAAATCTAGTTTGTACTCTTTATCTTCAGACCTTTATTTTTAAGCATTTTTCGGCATTTGGCCCGCAGGTTAGGAAGTTTAAGGCAAGAGTTATGGGCTTCTTTCTACCCAAAATTTCGAAGCTGAAGGAGATTGCTGCACTTTTGACTCATCACCATGCTCAAAGGGCATCATCCTGATTAATATAATTTTAAACTTGTAAAGGGTCTGTTTAGTGCTCAATTTTTTCTGAAATTTTTTATTATGAGGAAGGTCAGGCGATTTTCCCAAAGCCTTTCCGGAGGATGGACTTTTGGGTTAGTGCTTCCCTTTTAAAACTATCACCTTAACAGGTACCATGGGTTTCATTTAGTGTCTCTGTTCATCATTCATTGCCCGTAGGTCCTGTGCATCTGACTCATCTCCAATTTCCAGGGACTTGTGGGTTTCCCCATGGAGTTTTGTTTTGGGGGTTTCAACTT
>NW_026468828.1:0-14115 GCF_026875155.1 Cherax quadricarinatus | reverse complement strand
ACGGCAACCGCCGGGTAAAAACCTAGGTCAAACCCACCCCCCCCTCCACTCTTGTATTTTTAACATTTTTAAAAGTCCAAATTTGGTCTTACGGTCGGGGTTTTTTCCAACTTCCAAACTTTTCCAATCTTTCTTATTCCTTCCGAATCAATTTTTCCACTTAAACCTTTCGTCCGTTTTTTTAAAACCCCTTTTTTAACCCCTTTATTTTCCTTTCTTTTAACCCTAAAACATATCCCCTAATTTACTTTCAGAGGGAAGGGCCTTGTCTACCTATAAATTTTTTAACTGTAATTTTCCCCTTTACATTTTTAAATTTTTACCATTCTGTAAAAGGGAAAAACCTGGCAAAAATTCTAAAGGGAAGCCATTTAAGTTAAAAAAGGGACCCTTTTTAGGGTTCTTAATGAAAAAGGTTTTAGCTTTTTAACCCAATGGCCCGGTCTTGGCCGTTCCAAAATTTAAATCTTTTGCCGTAATTAAATTTATTTATTTAATGTGGTTTATTGTTTCCAACTTTAAATTTTTTTTAAAAATCCCCAATTTTCGACAAATTTTTAAAAAATTCTTTTGGGGTTGGATGCCCAGTAAAATTTTAAAATTGTTTTTAAAATTGGGCCTGGTTTTTCCCCATTTTTTTAAAAGATTTAAACAGGGCCCCAAAACTGAAACGCCCTAAAATCCAATTAAACCATTAACTTTTTAAAACCCCCCATTTCAACTTCATCCAGAAAAATTTCTTCCATTATGTTTTAAAAAATTTCCTAGTTTTTTGGGGCTGCCAAAACCTTTTTCCAAAAAAAATTTAATTCCCAAATTTCCAAAAAGAAAAAGTTTATAAATTAGAAGGAACCCCTTTTAAAAATTGAGTTTGTTTTTTTAAATTTTAAATTTTTTGGTAGAAAGCGGAAATATTTTTTAAAAATTTTAATGGTTGTTGGAAATGGCAAGGAAACTTGCTTTTTAAAATGGATCACTTTGTTTTTTTCTTGGACCACTAGTTTTTGTATTTGAAAGTTGAAAGTTGAAATTTTTTTTAAAACCCCTTTCAGTTTGGGCCTGGGGTTTGAGTTTTATTATTTTTCCTAAAATTATTTGACCAAATAGTACATTTTTTCCTGTTCTACAAAATTTTTTCTAATTTTGGAAAATTTTTAAAAGAGAAACGATAAAAAATTTTTTTTAAATTTTTTCCCCTTTTTGGGGTAAAAGGGAACTTTGGGGATTTTTTTTTTTAAGGAAAGAATTTTTTAGTCCGATTCTTCAATTTAAAAAATCTCTTTGTTTTTAAATTTCTTTTTTTTTTTCTTTTTAAAATATTTTATTTCTTTCCCTTTGTTGCCAATTGTCTTTTAGCACCATTTTAAAAATTTTTCCTTTAATCATTTTTTTGTTTTTAAAAATAATTTGGGAGTAGATATTTAAAATAATTTGGCAAAAAAAAACCCCCTTTGGTTTTTTAAACCAAAAATTTTAGCATAAAATCCCAACGAAAAGCAGGACGGAGATTGATTGCCAATTTAATTTTTTTAAAAAATGTTTTAATTTTTAACTATTTAACCCAAAAAATTTAGTTTTCCCACTGGAGCGAAGGGGGTTTTTCCCCTAGTTGCCTAAAACGTTTTAAAAAAGTTTACAAGAAAGCACTGTTAAATTCGGCAAATTTGCCAGATATCCTTAGAAACCCATTAGAAAACTTTTCGAACCCCAAATTTGCCCGAAGTTCCCATCCTTGATAAGATTTTAAATAAACCCAAATTTTTTCTGGCCTGAGGTAAAACATTTTAGTAATTTAATTAATTTTTGTTAAAAAATTTAATTTTTAAGGCTAAAACAACCTTTCCTTGTGTCTTTGGTAATTTAGCCTTAGGGAACCGGGGATTCTCGTTAGTTTAGAGGTTTTTATAAATAAATTTATTTGGCCTTCAACCTCTATTTAAAAAACATTTATAAAAAAACCCACACCCTTGCCCTTCCCCCCTTCCCTTTTTCAAAGAATTTTTTTTAAATTTATTTTTATTTTCTGTTTCCAACCTTTAATTGCCCAAAAATTTTCCCCCAAATTTTCGGTTTTTCCCTTCCTTCTAAAGGATGGAAAAAATAGGGAAAAAAAAGAAAAAAAAGAAAGGGTGGAAAAACAAAAAAAAAGGCGTCCGGAATAAATGGAGAAGTGAGGGAAAGGGGGTTTTTTCCTGATGGAGGTTTGACTACATAAACAGGTATTGTGAGGCGTTAGTTTGGGAGTGAATGTGATACGGGTTTTAGATTTAACGTGTAACTGGACTGGGGGAAAAGTAACTTTTTCGAAAACATTCAAAAAAACCGGATAAAGGTTTGAGCCTGAAGGAGGGAGGATCATCTGAAATGGGATGTCTCCACATTTTCTAGTAAAAAGTTTAAAAAAATATTAATAAAATGTTTTTCCCTTTTCCTTCATAAACCCAAACCGGGGGGAGGGGGGGGAGAAAAAACCCAAATTGAAAAAAAATCAAAGGATGTAAATCTTTGTCGTTTCGGGTAAATTATAATATCGATTATCGTTCCCTTTTAAAAAAACATGCCCCAATAGTTTAAAGCAAATCCTGAGATTTTCAAGTAGATTTTATGTCTAAAGGAAGACAAAACTCGTAAGGGTAAAAAATTTCAGTTCCTGGAACTAAATACTCAGGTTTGATCCAAAGTTTTGCCAAACAAAAGCACCTCTCCGTAAGAGAAGGACCGAAAAACACCCCGAAGACATAAAGTTCCACTCAGCCCATAACTGTTGGACAGAATCCCTTTTTACAATACCAAGTTCCCGTGAAAGTCTTCAGACACCCAAGGGCAACAAATGTTTGCTCAGTATTACTTTACAATTTTAATGCTATTTATTTCACTTAGAAACCTGTTAGATTTCGCATCAAACACCCTGTGGGAATAACCTCTACACCATATCTTATAATTTCTAATATCTTTAATACACCATAATACACCAAAACTCATGGTTGTCTTTAAAATGCTTTAAAAAACATATAAAATAAATTATATCTCTCTCCAGAAAAGTTAACATGCAGAAAGTCAGCTGTGTTATGCGATACAGGCTCAATTTGGTCCGGCGCAATGAATCTTTAGAGGACGATATGCCCTGTTTGAATGCATCATTAAATGCACAACTTATTGACTTAGTCGGTCGTTGTTCAGCCACGTAGTTTTAGTTCCTAGTATATCAGAAGCAAGTAAGGATACTTAACATGTTATCCATTAAATTCTGAGGTGGTCATCCCCATCATCATTCCTTGATCCTCCTGATTTAACATGTCCTGTACTTCAGGCTCTTCCTCCCCAATCATTTCCACGGCCTAGAATTAGCTTGCTCCCTTATGATATATTCCTGGGACAATGTCCAAAAAGGTCCAGAACACCTCTTCATCTCTTCTTATTCCTTATTTTCAAAAGACTCATGTATCTTCCTGAGTTACTACCCAGAACGCTTCTCATTGCGTGAACCCTTAACCTTATTGCCACTAAACCTTCATCATGAAAACATGAAGTTTCCTCCTTCAGAATCTTAACAATTTTTCTTATGCTTTACATTCTTGAACCTCAGCACTTTGTACAGTCTTTGACTACTTGTTGGGTTGTTGTGTCCATTAGGGTTTTGGGAGATGTGATTGTTGTAAAGTTTTTTCAAACTTCAGTACTAACTTTCCAGACATTGAGTGGTGATTTGCCTCTAATTTTGGTAGAGCCTCTCCGTTTTTTAAATTGAATTTTTGGTATGGTAATTGGGGGGTTGCTTTTTTTGAAGTGTGTTTGTTTAGGGGTTATTGGGTTATGGGGGTAAATTGTTAAGTGGTGTGGGTGGTTTGTCGTTTCTTTAAATTTAATTTTTTTTATTTCCTTTTAAAACCTGTTAGTTTAAATGAAACCCTGAATTTTCAAAAAATTTTAAAATTTCTAAAAAACCTTTAATAACCATTTCCCCCCCCCAAAAATTTTCATTTGATGTTTTTTAAAAAAACCCCTTTAAAAAATAAAAACCAAATTAAAAAATTATTCCCCCCCCCAAGGAAAATTAAAGGAAAATTTTCCCAGGGGGTTTTTTGCCAGTAAGGCTCCAAATTTGGGGCCCCGGAAACTTTCCCTTTAATAAAGGCCAAACCTGAAAAAGGTGTTTTTTTCCCCATTTTGGGAAAACAACATTCCCAGGGGACAATTAAATTTTTCCCTCACAAAACTTTCTTTTATCCTTTTACAAAAAGGGGGGGGGTTTTATGAAGAAGGGCAAAAAGTTTTTTGAAACAATTTTTAATCATTTTTTTCCCCCTTAAAAGTTTTTGATGGCACCCTTTGGTCCTTAAAACATTTTTCCCGTTTTTTTTCCCCTTAAACAAAAATTCACGGTTTTCTTTAATAGCTTTTTCCTAAAAAACCCAAAACCCCCCCCCAAAAAAATTTAAAACGCAAAACAGGGTTACTAACGGACAATTTTTCCCAACCAAGGGTTTTATGGGGAACCCCCTTTTAGGGGGTTTTAAACTTTTTAAAATTTTAAACCTTTGTTTAAAGGGTCTTGGGGGCCACTTTGTTTTGGGTTTAAAAGATTCCCACGTTTTCCCCCTTTCAGATGCCCTTGGGGAACCCCCTTTAAACAATGGCCCATTCCCCCAACCTTTATAGGTTTATTTTAAAAATTTCCTTCCCTTCGGGGTTCTTGGGAAACCCTTGTGTCCCTTTTAAAAACCCCCCTTTCCCCTTTCTAGGACCCCTATTTGGGGTAACCAGTCCCTCTGCCTTACTGTTTTGTTGTTTTTTGTGATATTTTGCCTTGTGTGTTTTTGTTTTTTTTGGTTTGTTTTTTTTTTTGTGTATTTTGTGTGTGTGTGTTTGTGGTTTTAGTGTGTGGTTTTTGGGTGGGGTATGTGTGTTGTGGTGTGTGTATGTTTGTTTTGTGTGTTTGTGTGTGTGAAAAGTGTGGTGTGGGTGTGTGTGTGTGTGGTTTG
This sequence comes from Cherax quadricarinatus, assembly GCF_026875155.1. NCBI lineage: Eukaryota > Metazoa > Arthropoda > Malacostraca > Decapoda > Parastacidae > Cherax > Cherax quadricarinatus. The sequence continues at coordinate 9,133 of NW_026468828.1, read as the reverse complement.
TGTGATGTGTGGGGTTTGTGTTTGTGTGTGTAGGGTGTTTTGTGTTGTTTTGTGTTGTGTTGGGGTGTGTGTATGTGTTTGTTGTTGTGGGTGGTGTGTTTTGGTGTTTTTGTGTGTTGTGGGGGTGTGTTGTGTGGTGTATGTGTGTGTGGGGTGTGTGTGTGTGTGTGTGTTGTGTGTGTTTGTGTGTATGTGTGTGGTGGGGGTGTGGTGTTGTGTGTGTATGTGTGTTTTGTGTGTTTTGTGTGTTTTGTTGTTTTGTTGTGTGTGTGTGTGTTTTTGTGTGTGTGTGTGGGTGTACTCCCCTATTTTTTGGTTGCAGGGGTCGAGTCATAGTTTTTTTGGCCCCGGCCTCTTCCCCCTGTTGCTACTAGGTCCTTTTCCCCCCCCTGCTCCATGAGCTTTTTTTCATCCCTCCCCTTTAAAACTATTAGGGTTTCCCCGCCTCCACATTTTCACTTTCTAGACTTTTCCCAGGGACTTGACACTCTAGGGGACTGAAGAATACTTCCAACACCCCTTTTGTTTTCATCTGGGGCCCTTCAATTTCCCAAATTTGGGTGCCCTTTCTTGTGAAATGTTTTCCCATCCCCGGGAAACACCCTTTGTCTTTGCCCACCGTGTCTATTCTGCACAGTATTTTATATGTCTTTATAAATGTCCCCCCCTGCCCTTTCCGGGGCCTTCCAGTGTCGTCGGGCCCTTTTCCCCCAACCTTTTTTTCGTACGACAATCCCCGTAGCTCGGGGACTAGTTTTGTTGCAAATTTTTGGGCATTTTCTCTAATTTTTTGGGACGTGTTTGACTAGGGTGGGGGTTCCAAAGGGTTGCTGCTACTCCAGTAGGGGGCCGGGACGTAAATGGTAAAACGTGTCTTGAACGACTCCTTTTTTAGGTATCGGAACGCTACCCGTAGGTTTCCCAGGGGGCCCGTAGCTGCCAGTTATCTGTTTTTTATGTGCCCCTCAGGAGATATCCCTCGGTGTTATACTACCCCCAGATTTTTTTTCCCTTTGAGTGGGTTTGCAGTTTTTGGGCCCATCAAAACTTTATTGTGTCTGCGGTCTTTTTTGGGCCCTTCCCAATCTTCAGGGATTTTGCATTTGGCAGGGTTAAACTCAAGGGGGAAATTTCTGGACCGGGTTTTTGTAGCCTGTCCAGGTCTCTTTGTATCCTCCCTGATCCTATCAGTTTTAATTCCCTCATTAACTTCAAAATCATCTGAAAAACCAGGGACACTTCGAGTCTAACCCTTCCTTCATGTTTCACATATCCCAAAAATTAGCACTGGTCCTGGGACCGACCCCTGTGGGCCCCCGTCGTCAAAAGGTGCCCACTTTGATACATCATTCTACCAGGGATCGTTGTTGCCCCCTTGTCAGGTATTCTCTGTCCATTGCAGTGCCCTTCCTTTTTAAATGCCCTGATGCTCTAGTTTGGGCCACTAATCTCTTGTGAGGAAACTTTTCAAAGGCCTTCTTGAAAGGTCCAAGAAGATGCAATAAACCCCACCCCTCTTCCGGGGTCTTACTTCTGTTTTTTTTTTTATCAAAAAAACCCCCCAAAATTTTTTGTGACACAAGTTTTCCCCTTCCCGGGTGAATCCGTGGGGTTTTTGGCATTTTAACTTTTTCCCGTTCCAGGTGCTCCCCACTCTCCTCCTGAAAATCCTTCCCAAAATTTTTGCATACTATACACGTAAAAGACACGGGTCTATATTTTAAAGTCCCTCTTTTCTTTCCTTTTTTAAAAAGGGGGAAACTACATTTGCCGTCTTCCAACTTCAGGTAGCCCCCCTTTTCCCAAGGGACGTGTTGAAGATTTTTGGTAAGGGGCCCAGCAAAACTTTATCTGCCCCCTCTCTAAGGACCCACGGGGAGAGTTGTCCGGTCCCTTTTGCCTTTGAGGTGTCGAGGGTCCCTTGGGAAAGTTTCTTCACCTCCTCCTCATCTTTATGTACGTCCAAACACTTGTTGGTGTATTCCTTGCTGGGTCCCCATCTGGTCTGCCCCCCCCAGAGCCCTTTCCGGGTCTCTACTGTAAATATTTTCCTTAAATTTTGTGTTGAGCTCCTCACATACCTTTTGATCGTTTTTGTGAGTTCTCCCCCTTTCTTTCTCAGCCTTATCACCGGGCCCTTTTGACTGTTGTTTTCCCTCCAAATGTGGCTATCAGCAGTTTGGGGTCAAAATTTTGATTTGGGTTTGCTATGTCGTTTTATACTGTCGCTGGGCCTCCCCCCTTATTGTGCATACTCTTTTTCGGGCTCTTTACTAATCCCCTTGTTTTCCGGGGTTCCAAAATCCTCCTGAAACCTTTTCCATTCTCTGTTGCACTTAGTTTTTGCTCCCTCCCCTTTTGGGGGAAAAAAAAAGGGATTTTCGTTTTAGCCTTCCTATTATTTCGGTTTCCCTTGGGAACAAAATTTTCCTCTGCCTCCTTGCACTTTGTTGCCAAATATTCCATCATCCCCCGTTTACGGGATTTTCCCTACCTTTTTCTCTGTCCCACTGAAACCCCTGCGGAAGTTTTTTCATACCTGTGTAGCCCCCCCTTTTTTAGTTTGGCCTGTCCCCTTCAGTTCCTGTTACCTTTCCCCTTTTAACTTAAATATATATTTAAAAACTCAGAACCCCGTGATCGCTAGCTCCAGGGGCCTCTCGTAAGTGTGTCCTAATGTCTGAACTGTTCAGGGTTTAACACAAAAATCCAGCTTGCGGTCCATCCTCCCTCTCTTCTGGTTGTGTCCCTGACAAGTTGATCATGGGGGGGTTTTTCCCAAATACCACATTCCCTCCTCTTGGCTTCCCTGTTTTTTTGGGCCCCCATGTGGCTCCAGGTTTTTCCCCCGTCCCATCTCCCTGTGGGTTTAAAAACGCCCTTTTCCAGTAACTTTGCCTGGGTCGGGGAGCTCTTTTTGGCCCCCTCAGGGCCCGTGTGGCCCCCATCACCCCGTTGTTTTTTTTCCCTACTCCTCTCTTGGGGCCCCCTGCAGTTCTGTGGTGGGGTTTTACATCACTCAATGGGCTACTTTATGTTTCCGGGTGAATTGTTTTCCTTCAATGTAGTCCTTTCTCCCCAAACAAGTCCATGCCTTCCCTTTCCTTCAAATTTCCCCCTCGGTTTTTATGACAGTTTCAACCCCTCCTCCCCTCTACTTCCCCCTATCTTCCCCAGGATTGAATATCCTGTTGGGAAGATTTGTCTGTTATTTTCTCGTGAGTTTTTTTTTCTGTGACTGCTTTGGGGTGTCTGGGTTTTTCAAATGATTCCCTTTTTTTCCAAATCCTCATGTTTTTTTTGTTAAATTCCCTCCGCGTTTGGGGTACCAAACCTTCATTTTTTTTTCTATCATTGTGGGCATGCAAGAATATTGGGGTTGGGGGAAACGAGAGCCTTGGGGGGGGCCATAAGGGGCTGTGGTGTAGTTTGGGGGTTTTGTTTGATTTGGGGGGGGGGTCAGGGAAAGCCCTTAAAGGGAAAACTGTTGGGTTTTGGGTTTTTTGATATGGGGGGGGTTTGGGGGCAGAGGGAACAGTGAGTGGGTTTTAAATATAGGTTGCTCGTTTTCGTTGGGAAAAGCGCGGTTGGAGTTTATTTTGGGGGGGAGGGTTCTGGGGGTGTTGTTTGCCCTTCCTCCTTTTTGGGTTCCTTTTCATTTTCTTTATTTTCTTTTCGGTTTCCCCCTTGTTCTCTGTTTCCCTCTCTTTTTAGTGTAGGTTTTTCCCCCCTTCTTGGTTTTTGTTTGCGGCGGGGGTATACCTTGGTACCCCTCTTTGTTCCCCCCAGTCTTGCTTTCTCTTTCAAAAAATCCTGGTTCGAACTGGTTCTTCCTTTAAAATTTTCTGACAGGCCCTATCCTTCCACTCGCAAAAACCCCCCAAATTTTCTGAAAATTTTTCACCTGGGTATATGGGGCCTCCCCCATTTTTTCATGATGCCTTCAATCATTTTTTTTCCTTTCCCGTTTTTTTTTCTTTTAAAGTTTTTCCCCCTTGGTTCTTGGAGCCCGACACAAAAAATGACCTCGCCCTTTCCTCCTCCCACGGTCTCCAATCTGCTTCCTCTGAGGGGATTTTATTTTCCCTTTCCCTTGACATGTTCTTTGGCCCCTTTAGTCCCCGTCAAATCTGAAAAATTCTTTTCTCAGTGAACTGTCTTTTCCCGACCAGCTGGTTTCCCCTTTTTCCCCACTGCAGTTGGCGTTAAAATTTCTATCAAACCTTCATTTTCTTCGGACCTGTCGTTTGATTTATGTGCTCGTGGGCTTTTCCCTGGGCCCCGTGGGGCTGATAGGGCCTTCGTGTACCCATGTCTCCGTTGTTGCTTTTCCTCCCCTTTTCTGCGCCTGACTTTGAATTTCCTGATGTCACATCTGAATTGTCATTTGTTCTAATCTGTTTCAGGCTTTTTAGTTTCTCTTTTAACACTGAAACCCAAACTTCTGCTGCTAAACCTGTACTTCCCCCCTTCCCGCCCTCTTCACTATCCGCTCCCCCATTTTCTTTCCAAAACCCCTACAATCTTCCCCCCCCACTCTTCCCCCCCTTTTTTGAGCTCTAACTCCCAGTCTTTTTTCCCCCCTGGTTTTGTCTAACCCGATCTTTTGGTTATTCCCTCCTCTAAGGCCAACCCCTTTTTTTTTTTTTTTTTTTTTTTTTTTTTTTTTTTTCCCCAGAAGGCTTTGAGGGGGGAGAGGGTTGGGGAGGGGGAGAGGGAAAGGGGAGAAAAGGGGGAAAAGAGAGGAGAAAAAAAGGGTAGAAAAGGGGGGGGAGAGAGGAGAGAGGGAATATGGGGGAGGGATAAACCCGGGGGGGGGGGGGGAGAGAGAAATGTGAGGGGGGAGAAAGGGTAGAGAGGGAGAAAGGAGGGGAGGGAGAGGGAAAAAGAGAGAGAGGGGGAAAGGAGGGCGAGGGAAAAAAGGGTATGAGAGAGAAAATGGGAGATGGAGAGAGAAGCCAATTTGAGAGAGAGGAGGTGAGAGATAGGGTTATGGGAAATGAGGGAGAGAGAGAGGGAGAGAAAAGGGGGGGAGAGGGAAAAAGAAAGGGGAGAGAGAGGGAAAAAGAGAGAGGGAGAGAGAGAGGGAGGAAAAGGGGGGAGAGAAGAGGGAGAGGAGAGGGGGGAGAGGGGGGAGAGGAGAGGGGAGAGAGAGGGAGTAGGGGAAGGGGAGGGAAAAAGGGGGAGAGGGGGAAAAAAAAGGGAGGGAAGGAAAAGAAGGGGGGGAGGGGGAAAGGAAGGGAAAGGGGGAGGGGGGAAAAAGGGGTGGGGGAGGGAAAGGGGGAGGGGGAGGGGAGGGGAAAAAAAGGAAGGGGGAAAAGGAGGGGGGGGGAGGAAGGGGAGAGGGGGAGGGGGGGGAAAGAGGAGAGAAAAAAAGGGATGGGGGAAAAAAAAACCTTAAGAGAGAAAAAAAAAATAAAAGGGGTTAAAAGCAACCCCCCGGGAGGGGGAAATCTGTGGGGGAAAATTGGGGGTTTGAAGGACGCGGTTCAATTTCAAGGTCAGGGCTTTTTTCCCCTGTTTTTTGGGGGCCAAAAATTTTTCTTCCCCCAGGGGTTTGTGTGTGCCCCCCGGGGGGGTGTGATTAGCACTCCCGTTGTTTTGGGGGGGACATAAAAATCCCCCCCCCTGGGGTTTTCCAATCCCCAAATAACAATACCCATTAACCGGAGTTTCTAAAAATTACCCCGCCCCCCCTTTTTTTTCCCAATATTCTTTCCTTCCCTTTTTGAACCCCCTTTTACCCCAAAAATTTGTAAAAAAATTTCCTTTTTAAAATTTAAATTCTTTTGGTAAAACCCTTTTTTTTGGGAAAACCCGTTTGGCGGGGCCCCCTTAATCCTCCCCCTTTTTTCCTTTTGCTCCCCCCAAAAAAAATTTAATCCTTTCCCACTACCTAGGTGTTGTGTGTGTAAATTTTTTGGGGGGTTTTGGTTGGGTTTTGGGTTTTTTGTGGGGTTTTGTGGTGTTTGTGTTAATTGTAAGGGGTTTGAGTGGGGCACGCGTGTGTGTGGCACGTCAGTTTTTTTTTCCCCAGACATAAAATTTCCCCTTGTTTTCCCGAATACTAATACAATACCATTAAAAAGAGAGTAATTTAATAATTTTAAAATACTAGCTTTTTGTGTTAAAAGTCATTCTTTCACCCTTTTATGACTACCTTTTACACATGTGTACCCAAACTTGCTTCTCAGATTGTACGGGTCTTTGTGTCCTAAAACATTATCTCTCGAAACTGTTGTCAGGGCTTTTTTCCTCCTGCCTATTCCTTGCTCCTACAAATTTTATCTTCCTACTACTGCTAGGTGTTGTGTGTATGATAATCCCTCTGGAGCAGGGTTTAGATAGCGAGCTACCAGTGATCGTGGGCCGGCTTACTACTCAAAACCTCCCGCCAACCACAAACAGGTGATTTGTACGTTAATCCTCAGAGGGGACGTCCATCGAGATGCCTGATGTACGATGCTCGCTGAAACGTAGCTCGCTGTACGATGCGCTGTACGATGACTCGTGCACCTCCCCCTTCCGCCTCTGACTTCTTCAACTATTTTTTTCTCGTTGCCCTTTTGAGTCCTCATTTACCACACTTATCACTTGTATATTTTCTACTTTTATAATTTAAAACTTCACTTTTGGTAATTTACACTTCTTATTTGTGATGACACCCAACCTGTTATGGCGGCCTACTCCTCAGGCCTATGCTGCCACCACCTACTGGTTGCTTCTAGCTGCTAAAACACGCCCTAAAAGCACTAAGATTCTCGGAGCCTGGCGCTTGTGACCCACTACACTACGTTGTGTTGTGTTTTGTGTGTGTATTTTGGTGTTGTGTTTGTGTGTTTTGTATGTGTGTTGTGTGTGTGTTGGTGTGTTGTGTGTGTGTGTGTGGTGTGTGTATGTGTGTATATGTGTGTGTGTATGTGTGTGTGTGTATGTGTGTGTGTTTGTACTCGCCTATTTGTACTCACCTATTTGTGGTTGCAGGGGTCGAGTTTAAAAGTCCTGGCCCCGCCTCTTCGCTGATTGCTACTAGGTCCTCTCTCTCCCCGCCCCATGAGCTCTATCATACCTCGCCTTTTAAAACTATGTATGGTTCCCGCCTCCAGTACGTCACTTTCTAGGGTATTTCACGGCCTGACTACTCTAGACTGAAGAAATACTTCCTAACATCCCTTTGATTCATCTGAGTCTTTAACTTCAATTGTGACCTCTTGTGTCTGTGTCCCTTCTCTGGAACATCCCGTCTTTGTCCACCTTGTCTATTCCGCACAGTATTTTATATGTCGTTATCATGTCTCCCCTGACCCTCCTGTCCTCCAGTGTCGTCAGGCCGATTTCCCTCAACCTTTCTTCGTAGGACAATCCCCGTAGCTCTGGGACTAGTCTTGTTGCAAACCTTTGCACTTTCTCTAATTTCTTGACGTGCTTGACTAGGTGTGGATTCCAAACTGGTTCTGCATACTCCAGTATGGGCCTGACGTAAATGGTATACAGAGTCTTAAACGAATCCTTACTGAGGTATCGGAACGCTATCCGTAGGTTTGCCGTATGCTGCAGCAGTTATCTGATTGATGTGCGCCTCAGGAGATATGTTCGGTGTTATGCTCACCCCCAGATCTTTTTCCTTGAGTGAGGTTTGCAGTCTTTGGCCATCTAAACTATATTGTGTCTGCGGTCTTCTTTGCCCTTCCCCAATCTTCATGACTTTGCATTTGGCAGGGTTAAATTCAAGGAGCCAGTTGCTGGACCAGGCTTGTAGCCTGTCCAGGTCTCTTTGTAGTCCTTCCTGATCCTCATCCGATTTGATTCTTCTCATTAACTTCGCATCATCTGCAAACAAGGACACTTCTGAGTCTATCCCTTCCGTTATGTCGTTCACATATACCAAGAACAGCACAGGTCCTAGGACTGACCCCTGTGGAACCCCGCTTGTCACAGGCGCCCACTCTGACACCTCGTCGCGTACCATGACTAGTTGCCTCCCTGTCAGGTTATTCTCTGATCCATTGCAGTGCCTTTCCTGTTATGTGTGCCTGATCCTCTAGCTTTTGCAGTAACCTCTTGTGAGGAACTGTGTCGAAGGCCTTCTTGCAGTCCAAAAAATATGCAGTCGATCCACCCCTCTCTCTCTTGTCTTACTTCTGTCACCTTGTCATAAAACTCTAGTAGGTTTGTGACACAGGATTTTCCTTCCCTGAAACCGTGCTGGTTGTCAATTATACACTTGTTTCTTTCCAGGTGCCCCACCACTCTCCTCCTGATGATCTTCTCCATGACCTTGCATACTATACACGTTAGTGATACAGGTCTGTAGTTTAGTGCCTCATGTCTGTCTCCCTTTTTAAAAATTGGGACTACATTTGCCATTTTCCATACCTCAGGGAGTTGCCCAGTTTCAAATGATGTGTTGAAGATCTTTGTTAATGGCTCACACAATATCTCTGCTCCCAAAAAACCATACCCCCGGCCGGGATTGAACCCGCGGTCATAGTCTCAAAACTCCAGCCCGTCGCGTTAGCCACTAGACCAGCTAGCCACAATAAGATTCATCCAACTAGGTATATTTCTACACCATAGGAAAGTTAGCACAGGCACCTCTGTGACCACAAATGCAAGTTTTTACAGACGAATCTCCAGCTAGCGTGGCCGTGACGAACTCTAGCTCAAGTCCCTTCACTGCCGTCAACATGACTCAAGAAATCGTAATGACACGATTGCAAATAAACCATACCCCCGGCCGGCTAGCTGGTCTAGTGGCTAACGCGACGGGCTGGAGTTTTGAGACTCTATGACCGCGGGTTCAATCCCGGCAGGGGGTATTGGTTTATTTGCAATCGTGTCATTACGATTTCTGAGTCATCTCTGCTCCCTCTTTAAGGACCCATGGAGAGATGTTGTCTGGTTCCCACCGCATTTGAGGTGTCAAGTTCGCATAGCAGCTTCTTCAACCTCCTCTTTGGTATATGTACCTTATCCGCATGCTGGGTGCATCCTGTTCTGATTTCCTGGGGTCTACTGGTTTCCACTGTAAATACCTCTTTAAATCTTGTGTTGAGCTCCAGACATACCTCTTGTGCTTCTTGTGAATTCCCACAATTCTCAGTGGATTTCCCGGTCCCTTATTTTTTTTTGA
>NW_026468827.1:0-12943 GCF_026875155.1 Cherax quadricarinatus | reverse complement strand
GAAGAAAAAAAAAAAAAGAAAAAAAAAGAAGAAAAAAAAGAAGAAGAAAAAGAAGAAGAAGAAAAAAAAAGAAGAAAAAGAAGAAGAAGAAAAAAAGAAGAAGAAAAAGAAGAAGAAGAAAAAGAAGAAGAGAAAAAAAAGAAGAAAAAAGAAGAAAAAAAAAAGAAGAAGAAAAAAAGGGAAAAAAAAGAAGAAAAAAAAAAGAAGAAGAAAAAAAAAAAAAGAAAAAAAAAGAAGAAGAAAAAAAAGAAGAAAAAAAAGAAGAAGAAGAAAAAGAAGAAAAAAAAAGAAGAAGAAGAAAAAGAAGAAGAAGAAAAAGAAAAAGAAAAAAAAGAAAAAAAAAAAAAGAAGAAGAAAAAAAAAAGAAGAAAAAAGAAGAAGAAAAAAAAAGAAGAAAAGAAGAAAAAAGAAAAAGAAGAAGAAGAAAAAAAGGAAAAAAGAAGAAAAAAAAAAGAAAAAAAAGAAAGAAGAAAAGAAGAAGAAGAAAAAAAGAAAAGAAAAAAAAAAGAAAAAAGAAAAAGAGAAGAAAAAAAGAAAAGAAGAAAAAGGGATTCGGGTTTAAGTCAGGGGTTTTTCTGAAGTTTGGAGCATTTTAAATGTAGTGGGAGAGGAAGGCATCTACAGAGACAACCCGGGCTAAGGTTCAACAAGGAAAGTTGGTATTAGAGGGTTCAACAAAACGGCAAAGTTCGAGTTGGAAGTGGGGGAAAGACAGTTTTAGAAAGACCAGTAATGGGATGGCTAGATCTCTGACGTACAAAAAAGAGCATTGTTAGTGTGGGCAACCTAACACTTTTTTGGGGGTCCTAATCTGTCAGAAAGAGATCCCATTTTCCGAAGATTGAAGGGACAGGAGGAACAAAAAATAGAGTAGACACCAGGAACATCTGTAGAGGGGGGAGGTATGAACGGATTGTGCGAAAAGTGTTTTGTCTGGGGGAAGGTAAGCTTGATGTTAAGGGCGGAGAGAAATTTTTGAGATTAGAAAGACCGGGAAAAGTAGGGAAGGCAGAGGATAGAAGAGTTCCCCTGAGAGAGGGGTTTGGGGGAGAAGAAATTGCGTTTTTCACGTTAGAAGGCAGGTTATGAATGGGAAAAGGGGGAGCCCAAAAGGGGGGAAAGAATTATGAAATTTGGGAAATTTTTTCTGGAAGGAAAATGAGGATCACAGATCGGGGGCACGGAGAAAGAGGGGAAAAAGAACACTTTTTTTGCAGGGAAGCTGTAGGAAAAGTGTATTACATGCCACTGTGCATAGGTTTACGGTAAACGGAAAGGAAAAAACCCGTATTAGCGGGGAAAAATGGACCAAAAAGGAAAAGGGAAGTAAGGAATTGATTCCCATTCAGCTTTAAACTTAATGGAAGGGGAAAAAGTTTGTTACGGCTTAAAAAAAAGGTTGGGGAAGGGAAAAATTTGGGTAAATGAGGCCACAGAGAAAGATGTCACCCACATAGCGGACCCCAGGTGAAGGTTGCACATCAGGGTAGGAAGAAGAAAAAAGTCTCGAAGTTTTCCCTGAAAAGGAATTAGCAAGGAAAAAAAAAGAGGAGAGCCCAAAAGCGACACCAAAGGTTTTAGAAAAATTTTTCCCTTTTGGGAAAGGGAAAAAGGAGTTAGAGTCCACCAGGGGGCGGATAGATCAAGAAAAAATTCAGGGGGTTGGGGGGGAAGAGGGAAAAAAACCCTTCAGGGGCCCTTTTCTCCTAAGGAAATAAATTTGTCCCTCTTGATGTTTGCCCTTTGATTTGGTCATTTTCCTTATTTCCCATTTTCTACCCCCTACCATACTACTACCTCTTCTTCTTTTTATTTCAACTACTGATAAAATTAAGACAAATGTGCGGCGTTGTTTGGGTCTTTGTTGGGGGACGTTTCGCCATCCAGGGGCTGGCTGGAGGGGTTGAAAGTCTAGGGTTTGGGATCCCCGGGTTTTGTGCATGTGTCATTTCATCCTGTCGGTATTACATTACATTTCTTGATCTACACTACTAAAAATACCCCCCCTCTTCCCCCTTTATATAAAACCCGCCTTGCTCCCCCTCTTTTTTGTGGGGCTTTTTTAAATGGTCCAAGTCGGACCAAAAACGTCGTCGAAAGGGCTTCTTTTTTTTATGTGCGGGTTATTTTTTAAAACTTCCCTACTTTGGGTTTGTTCGCGCCTTCCCTTCTCCTGTCTGTGATAGTTGTGGGAAACAATCCCAACCAGCAAAATTCTGCTATTACCCCATCCCTTTTGAAACCCACCCAGATTCCTTCCTCCCAGGAAAATCACTCCCCCTTTTTATTTTTTCCACCTTTTTTTGGTCCTGCCAATTTTAAACTTTTACATCTACTACGCCTCTTGCATCATGCTTGGGTTTATTATCATAAAGGGAAAAAAACCCCGCATTGGAACCGACCCCCCTTTCCTCCTGCCCCTTTTTCGTGCACCTGTCCCTGTCCAACCTCTTTTTTCTATGGTTGTCCCAAATCGCGTATTTTTTAACTTACCGTATTTTTACACATTAGTTTTTTTTTAACCGTTCTGTCCAAAAGCCCCCGTGTGCTTTCTTTTACCTTTTATCTTTTATTTTACGGGATAATTTTTTTTTCCCGTGGAATTCATATGCTGTGGGGGAGAATCGATGACAGCTGCAAATGTTCCCTCTGGGTTCCCCCTGTTTGTATCTGCTTGCAAAAACCAAAAATTACTTTTCCCACAGTTGGCCTTCCTATCTTTGACTTTTATTGCATGTTTTAATTCCTTTTCACAACGGGAAAATTTTAAAATTTGAGAATGAACATCTTATGCAAAATGATTTTCCCTTTTCTGGGTTTTTTGGGTTTTAATTTTAAAAAGGGTTTAAAAAAGGGTTGTACTCAGTCTGCTCTTTGTTTTTTTTGCACGTCACGCTCTTAACCCATCCTAAATTCCTTCTGCAATTTTTTCCTCCGCCACGTTTTTTATTAAATAAATTTAATGATATCTTTTTTCCCTGTGGGGGTCTCGTGCGACTCTCTTTGGGGACCCAGTTAAATGCTTTTCCCTCGCCTCTTTCTTCGTTTTTTTATAAGTAATTTAAACGCCTCCATTTTTTTGATCCTGCACTCATTTTTTTCCTTCAGATCTCTTTTTTTCTTAAACTTTTTTTCAAGCGGGGACTTTGTTTAGTTGTGTTGGGTGTTTTCAGGGAAAACAAATTTTTCCCCTTTTTTCCGTTTTTTCATTTTTTCCCCCCAAGTCCTTCGTCGTTCTCATTGAAATTTGAGCATTCGGAATTTGCGCTTTATACAAAAAAACCCCAAACATATAGGAGAAATAGCTTATGGACGACGTTTCGGTCTAAATTGGGCCCGTTAATAGTACATTTAACACACGAAAAATGAAGGAGCAAATTTTTATTAGGAGGGGGAGAAAAAGAAGGGACAAAGAGCCCAAAGAAAGAAGGAAGTGCAGTAGTAGGGGTTTGGGGAAATTTGGGGATAAGGGAAGTAGCAGTGGTGGTGGAAGGATACCTGGACGGGTTTTCGGGGGTTTAAACGCCCCCGGGGCCCGGTTAAACCCGGGCCTTTGTTGATGGTTCGGGTTGATCCCCAAGGCTTTTTTCTGCGGGCCCGAACGCAAGCCAAACGTACGAACCACAGGGCCTTTACTGGTCAGGTACTGACTTTAGTTTGCCGGGGCCCCGTCCCCCTTTTTTGGAAGACCCCGGGGGGTCTATTGGTAACCCCCTTTATGTATGCTGGGGGGGGCATTTTGAACAGTCTTCCCCCCCTTTGAAGTTATTGTGTTATCTCTCCTTGTATCGGGGCCCGCCCCTGCTTTTCGTGGGAGAATGGGGGCATCTCCTGCCCAGTCTTTTGCTTTCTAGGGGTGAATTTCGTGTGCAAATTTTGGTATTTGTCCCTCTAGGATTCCCCAAGTGTATATTATCTTGTATTTCTCTCCCCTGCGTTCCAGGGAATACAAATCAAGGGACTTAAAAACCGTTCCCATTTAATTTAGAGGGCTTTTATCGCACTTATGTGTGCCGTGAAAGTTCTTTGTAAAATCTCCAGGTAGCTTTTTTTCCCCCTGCCTTAAAGGGGGGAAATTTTAGTGTACAGAAAGTTTCCGCCTAGAGAGCCCCAAAGAAATTTGAAGTAAATTCTTTCCATGGGTTTGGGCCCGTCCCTATTTTGAAGGTTCTCATTATCCATCCTATCTTTTTTCTAGCAGATGGGGTTTGGGTACATTGTTGTGGTCTTTGAAGGTGAGACCCTCCGATATTATCACCCCCAAAGGTTTTCACATTATTTTTTCGCTTTTTTTTTAGGGTTTTGGAATTTTGAATCCCCTGATACTTTTTTAATTTCCTCAATTTTTCCATATCTGAGTATTTAAAAATTTAAACTTCTTTAAAACTTCAAATTGTTTTGAGGGGGCCCATTGAAGATTTGGTTGAGTCTGCCCTTTGGGAAACTTGCTGTGTCTTCGATGGATGTCCCCTTTTTATGGGAATTCTGGGATCATCCCCAAACGAAAAAACGGAGGTATGGTGACATCTTTGGATTCCCCCCCCCCCCCCCAATTTTTAAAAAGGGATGGGGGAACAGGAAAGGGAGCGAGTACTGTGCCTTGTGGAACCCGAGCTTTCCACCCCAGCTGCCCCAGACTTTACCCCTGTTTGCTATTCTTTTTTTTGTTTTATTAGGTAGTTATAGATCCAATACCTTCTTTTTGTTATTCCTTTTTCATGAAATTTTTTGTGCCCAATTTAACCCGGGGGGCGTTGTTTTAAAACTTTTTCAAAAATCTGTGGGATATTTAAAACTGCTTTTGTTTTTCCCTCTGTAGCATCCCCGGACCTTGTCTTTGTGGGCCCGGAGCTTGGGGCAGGCAGGAGCGACCTGTCTGAAACCCCTGTTGCCCCGGGTTGTGTAAAATAAGGGGTAAAATAAGGTGGTTTGGGGATTTGCTTCTTAGAACCCAACATCTTTCTCCTGGGATTTTTCAAATTAAGGCACCTAAAATGGGGGGAAAGGGGGAAATATGCAAATAATATTGTTGGTTTAATTAAAACCAGGAGGGGAGTCGATGAAAAATCACACTCACCGAGCTTTTAAAATTTTGCACAAAAATTTAAATTTAAAACCCGGGAAAAAATAGAGTTACTAGACTGGAGAATACATTGACCTCATCTTCATAAAAATGATGTTGTAAGAAAATGTCCCCTTTTCAAAAAAAATTTTTACTCCGTCACAAATTAAATTTAGGTTCAGATATGTTTGCGTGGGGGCCCCCGAAAAGGGCATAAAAGGGCTAGTCACGAGGGGCATTCCCCCAAATTCCCAAATTCAATAACAAAAAACAAAAAGTTTGGGGCCAAGTAAACCAAGTCCTAACCCCATTTAAGTGGGAAGATTTTATAAGCAACACAGACCCCCAAATTATTTCCTAGAAAAAAAATTAACTCGGTGGGGACTCGATGTATGCACAAAAGGGTTTTCCTCTAAGGGAAAAAAAAGGAGTAGATGTAAAATAGAAAAAGAAAAGGCGCTCCCCTTTTTTGGGGACGGGGAAAGAATAAAAAGAGCGGCCCAAAAAAAAGGGCAATTTATCTGAAATTTGGGGGGAGACACTGGTCAGAGAAAAAGCAAGCTTTGAAATTAAGCCCAAAAAAAAACCTTTAGGGGTCAGGAAACGCGGGGAAAAACTAAAAGCCCTAAAAAGAAAACGAAAAAACCAAAATATTTCTTCTCCTATGCCAAAAACAAAATCGAGAAAAAACGTCCCCGTATTGGGCCCCTACTTAAAAAAAAGATGGGGTTTCCACACAGAGGGCAGCAGGGAAAAGAGGAAATTTTTCAAAATCCCAAAATGACTCAGTTTTTGGCCCAAAACCTAAAACCCGACTGAGAGTCGAAAATCAAATTTAATTTTTTTGAGGGAACCACAAAAATTTTATTAAACCCCAAACCCATCCCCATGTTATCCGGCGCCCAAAAGACTTGAAAGGCGTTAAATGACAGCCCATGCACTCTGCCCCCCGGGCCAGACTCATGGAACTCTGTGTTTATTTAAGAACTGCAAGAAAACCCCATCACGAGCCTTTTCCTTTCCCATGGGGGGGCAGGACACGGGGGTGTCCCACGTTACCCTTTAAAAAAAAACAGACATAAACCCCACTCCACAAAGGGGGGGAGTAAAGCAACGCAAAGAACTTCAGACCAATAGCACTAACATCCCCTTTTCTTAAAAAACTTTTTGAAAGGGTCCTGAGAAGCAAAATCACCACCCATCTAGAAACCCCTCGGTTTAAAAACCCGGGCAAAAATGGGGTTTAGAAAAGGTCGCTCCCCGTTGTTCCTTTGACTATTGGATCACTAGACAAGGTCCCCCAAATGAAAATAAAAAAGACAAAAAGAATGCAGATGTAATTATTCGACTTTGCCCAAAAAACCTTCGACAAGTGTGGACCATGGGTAATAGCGCACAAAATTTGGGGCTAAAAGGAAAAAACAGGGAAAAATCGGTTTGTTTGGGTCTTTAATTTCCCCACTAAAAGAACCAGAGGAGTAGTCCCTCAACGAGTAAAGTCCGAGGCCCGGTACGGTGAAAAGCTCGTTCCCCAAAGGGCAGTACTCGCTTCCAAACTTGTTCCTAATTTCCCCAAAAAAAATCCGAATAGCAAGGATTTTAGCCACGGGACCCTGTTTTTCCTTTGGGAAAATTTAACCCGAAACTGCATGACAGTGTCTTCCATTGCGCACTGAAGGCTCCAGGCGGGGAAACAAACCCAAAACTTTTTGTGGGCTGTAGAAAAAAATATGAAGTTCAAAAGATGAGAAATTTCAAATTTCTCAGGGTATGGTAAAAAATGGGAAATTAAATCTTCATCAGGTTCAAAACAAATTCCTTTTTCCACAAAAAAAGAAACGAAAAACCAACGTCAAAGACCCGGGGTGGAAACATGTTTGGAGGATCTCACCCTTTAAGGACCATAAAAATTGTATCAATCGCATTGCTAGAAAAAAAGACAGGATGGATAAAAGAGAACCTTTTAAAATTTGGGAGGCCAAGGCCCCTGTTTCAAATTTCAGGTCACTTGTTTATTAGGCTGGAATATTTTCTTTCCACTAACGCACCTTTTAAAGGGAGGTGAAATTGCCCCCACCCAGAAAATTTTACAAAGAAATTTCCCGGCGCCATAAAAGGAGATAAAAAAAAACCCCAAATTTCTGGGAGCGCTTGGGGGTTTCCCAAACCTGTATTCCCTGGAAACGCAGGAGGGGGAGATACATGAAATTTTATAACCCGGGGAAAAAATTTGGGGGTAGTACCGAACTTGCACCCCGAAAATCACTCATACGAAAGCAAAAGACTTGGCAGACGATGCACCATCCCCCCAATGAAAAGCAGGGGTGTCACTAGCAGTTTTTGAGACCCCTACAAAAAGTGTCAGGGGCCGAGACTGTTCAACTGCCTCCCAAGGGTACATAAGGGGGGGGTTTCCAACAGGGTCCCTGGCGTCTTCAAGCTGGCACTTTGGGCAAGAAATTTAAAATCGTTCTGATCAGCCGGGGGTGTGGCTCGTAGTTGGTTTGCGTTTCAGCCAGCAGCAACAGCCTGGGTTTATCAGGCTTGATTCCCCCAGGGGGGCCTGGGGCACAGGGCCCCCGGGCCCCGGGGGGTTGACCCCCCGGGAAAATTTTCCCGGTAAAAACCCGGTAATGATTTTATTGGGGATAGGATTTTTTGTGCTACAGGGCTGTAGTTCTTTGCAATTGTTTTTTCTTGGCCCTTTTTAGAGTGGGGCATGTTTTGTTGTTTTCAATGGTTTTAGGATGACTCCTGTGTCCATGCTCCCTCTCCATTTTTAGGGAAAGCTGAAAAGGGATGTGGGCACGGAAATTCTTGCAGTTCTTTATGAACACGGAGTTCCATGGGGGGGGGTTTTGAACTGCGGTTTGAGTGCATGGGCATGTCATTTTTTGCCTTTTCAAAGTCTTTTGGTTTTTGGGTAAAATCAGAGGGTTTTTTAGGGTGACCACATTCTGGGTTTCGGTCCCTAAAAAAAAATTCTTTAGTTGTTAACCCTTGTTGGGTAACGGCTCGTAAACACTGGTCGTTTTTGGGATTTTATATCTTACTATTTTTGAGTAAGAGGCCCAATATAGAAGTTGTTTTACCTTGTTTTGGGCATAGAAAAAAGTTTTTTTTTTTTCAATTTCCTTTATGGTCTTAGTTCTTCCTGAGTTCTTCCTGGGAAATGTGGTAGCGGCCAAGAGACAAAAAAGGGAAGTGAAGCAAGTTAAAAGTAGTAGTGTGTGCAGTGTAGTAGTAGCAGTGTGTAGTTGTTGTTGTTGTAGTAGTAGTAGATTGTAATCGAAGAAAAAAGTTAATCAAAGGGATAAGAAAAAGCAGCCTTGAAAGGGTTAATGGCTGGAGAGTGAACCAAACACTCAGAGAGGGGGGAAGGATTGAAGGAAAAAATACACCTAGCAGGGGTAAAGAAGACATTGAAAATACGGAAAAAGGAGAAGAGGTAGGTAGAAAAAAAGGGAAAAAAAAGTAAAATAAGTCACGAGTGTTCTAAAATCTACAGCATTTGGCAATCCCGTCTTGTTGAAGCATCCATAATACACCTTTCTAAATGAATCGAAAGTCCGGGTTTTTGTACTGTAGTGCCTTCCTCTCTCATTACATTTTCAAATGCTCCAAACGTTAAAAAACACTTGTGTTACCTTATCTTTTCTATCCTCTCCCTCCCTCATCCGATTTCTGTATTTTCTTTGTCCCTTTTATTCTCCCCAGGTGTGTTTTGCCTTCAGTTTTTTTTCACTGTTTTTTTGGTCCCATCCTCGGGGCCCTTTATTTCTCCTGCAGTGTTCCATTTTCTTGTCCTTGATTTACTAAATTTCGCTTCTACTACTCTGCTATATATACTATACACCCCACTCTAGTACTCCATATACTATTACTATTTTATTATTATTATACTATTTTTTATTATTAATACCGCTTATCTTCCACAATTTTCTACTTCTTTTTTCCCCTCTCTTTGTCCCGTACTTGTCCCCCGTCCTATATATTATGGCTCCTTTTCTTGGGGTTAGTGTGATTTTCTGTGTTTGCCCCTTATTACTTTGATAGTAAAGGGTTTATACTGTTTAGTGTGGGGTGCTTTTTATTAATGGCTAAACTGTTAGGATATACTTACATCATGGACTGATCATCCTCAGTGTCTCTGTATCCTTTCCCCAACCCTTTCACAGGTTATTTAAACTATCTTTTAAAATATAACTGTTTTTAAAAAGTAGTCGAATATACTTTTTACAGTATACATATTCAAAAATAAGCCTGCCACCCTTAGCTGTTCTAAGAACCCCCCCAATGGTGGATCTGGACAAATTCCCCCTTCTTTCTTCTGGACAAATTCTGGGCTAACCGTTTTTTGACAACTTTAGTCCCCCTGGGTATGGTGGCCACAATTAAGTTAAAAAAATTCACCCTGTGGCACACTTAATGCCCAAAAAATAGAAAGAAGGACCCAGAGGTCTACCAGTTAAAGTCCCCAAGAGGGGAGGAGAGAGGGGGAGGAACCTTGCTAAGCCCCTCCCACCCACCAAAAACGAAAGACTGTTGCCAAGCACAATTTTTGTTCCCACAGTTCTCCCACCCTTATTTTCTGTTAAAAAAAGAAATACAATTTTATAAACTATTTTTTAAAATTTGTGTGTGGGTCTATAGTATAATTTATTTTTGGGAAAAACAGGTTTAAAACTAAAATGCCTTACAGCCATAAGGTGATTCCCCTTATGCATTTAGAGAAAGCCCCCATCAATTCAGTTAATTAGGTTTTCCCAGAGTAACTGTTATTTATTACATAAATGTGTGTTGGGCCCCATATTTCCCAAACGTGGAAACCAAGGCCCAATCAAAAGCTTTTTTTTTCCTAGGGCGGGTTATTTGTGTATTATTCCAGTCACGGAATTGTCCCATTTTGTTCTTTGCTCTTTATGCATGTTTTTCCCTCTTTTTGTTTCCCCCCCTTCCCTTTTCCCCTTTTATACAAGTATTTTGCTTTTTTTTCTTTTTCAAATAGTTTTTCTGGTCAACGATTTTTTCTGACTGTGTCTTATGTGGACTGAAAAAAGTTGTGTTCCCGCTCCTTCAACGAAATATGATCGTTCCTAGCTTTCAAAACCGACGTGGGTGTCTATCCTCATGTTATTCGAATTGTGAAACTTACTTTTTGGCACCTTAGTGTCTCCTGAAAATTCCCACTACTTTTATGTGTGCAGATTGAGAAAATACAGAAGTTCATTGTTAAGTACATTCCAGACCCCCTTCCCGTTTCCGGTTCAGGTGATAGGGTTGCAATTGTTGGGGTTGCTACTGTAATTGGGATCCCTTGTCTATGAATCCCAAAAAGGGTAATTTCCGTTCATTTTTTTCCCTTTTAAAAAGGAGGGGTCATACCTTGGATTTTATTTTACAGCAAAATGCCCTTAGGATCTGAGAATTTGTGTCAAAATTTTTTTTCTGCAACTGACAGTGTTGGGTCGATGAACCATGCAATAGCTAGATCTGTGACATTAAAGCAGTTTGCTTCATTTTTAACAACCAATGGGCTCGTGTCCTTTAAGCTTTTTCAGTCTCATATAGTCCCAAAGGGTTTCCCCCTTTATTGGAAAATCCCTTTCCTGCTTTTCTAATCCCGATTCTGTCGGCTTAAAAAACTTCGTTACACACTTTGTTTTTACTAGTGTAGATGTAAGTTGTTAGAACGTTGGTTACAAATTTTGGTTGGTACCCGGTGGGGCTTCACGCCTTAATCCTGGGATACCTACTTTCCCAAGTACTTTCGTAAAATCTGCCCGTATTGTATCTTTCATTTATCCGAAAAGGTTATGGTATAATTTGGGCCCTATGAAAATTAGGCCAAAGCCCATTCCTTGGGCCTCCTGGGAATTTTACGCTTTTTCTCGGGGTTTTTGTCGAAAGGCATTTCTGCGATCAGGTAAATAATTTTTACCTTCGTAAAATTAAGAACCCATTCTTGATTTGCCCTGTTATCCCCTCTGATATTTGGCGTTTCTTTATTTGATGTTTTGCATGTTTGTGTTAGTCGTAATTGTCATCCCCCTAGCGGGCCTTTTTTTTTTTAGAATGTATTGATTGCGCTTCCCCCCAGGCCACCATTCAGGGTTTTAAATATTCGTTGTCAAACAAATCAGATTTTTATCACGGTGCTTGTTATCCCCATACTGTTCTCACCCCTATGGTTCATGTATCCCGAGAAGTGCGATTAATATTCCGGTGTTCTGTTTGGTCGTGAATGTCCCGAAAGCCTTCATAATCTCCCTGAAGCTGTTTGTCATTGCTGCCTGAACCTCTTAAAGCTGAATCATTTTCTTGAGGGCTGTAAAAAAACCCTTTCTTCGATTTTATTCAGCCCTAATTTATGTAAACTGACCCCTGAAAACAATTTTTTCTTCAGTTCCTTTAAAATTTGAACTTGTCTAAATCATCAAAGGTTATTTTTATCCAGGGCTGAGTCAAGAGTCTACTGTATGTAGAGGGGAAAATACCCTATTTTTAATAGCGTCGTGTCTATTGTCTCCTTTATTTACGCCCCTCACATCCTTCTTCTATAGAAAGTGACGGATTTTTTATGGTTAATTGTTTAATCGTCGCCCCTATTTACTACAACTCTTTTGTCTCTGTATAAACTCTGTTGGTTTCCCCTTATTTACCCCCCTATATTTTCACCCTTCATTTTAGTTTCCTCCTCGTTCCTTGGGGGGTTTCCCAATAATTTTGTTTGTTCCTCAGACTTCCTTCTGCGAAAACTTACTTGTCTGTCTAACTTCACTCTCGCTTTATTTTGATATTTACAGTTCATTCTCATGCTACTGCGTGTAATGATTTTTCTGAACCTCTGATTCAGAACCATTAAAGGGTATTTACTAAAATTCGGCAGTATTTTCACAGCTATTAAGTATGTTCTCACCGGGACGATACACATTGCGTCAGGGTTTGCCTTTCTATAATAGAGGGTCCCGATTTCCCCATAGTGATTACATGCTCTTAGAAAAGTGGACTCCCCTCTTCTATCGTGTTCGTATTTAATTTTGGGTATGCGTTTTAGCAAAAACCGTAGATTCGTTTGGTCCCTTTGGGCAACGAGGGAGGAGACTCCAATTGGTCAGTTGTTCATGACCCCCCCAATTTTTTCCCCGAGGTATTCCTTTCTCGGAGGTCTTTTTAGTGATCTCTCAAACCCCTGCAACAGGTACAAAAACTTTGGTTTAGTTGAACACAAAAAAATTTTTTTTGTCTGACTTTTGATTCTCACCCTCTTCCCCCAATGTCGTTTTTGGGGGGAAACTTCTTTTTATGCGTTGGGCCCCACACCTCACCCACAGACACTTATGGAAAAAGCCAATAACGTTCTGCAAGGACAGTCAGTGGGCAGCAGGATTTACCCCGACGTCTCAAACCCATTTTTATATGTGACTTCCCCATGAAAGTCTCGCCTTTTACTTAAAGGAAATTACCCCATTGCAACAACTTTTTGCATATTGTTGCTCTTTCACTCTCTCCCCCCCTTTCCCCCCCTTTGTAGGTGAGAGTTCCTTTGACCCGAGTTTGTGTTTGTGAATATTTGCCTTTCTGCGAATTTAACATTTAAAAAATCTTCGTTGTTTGATGCTGCAGGGATGAGATGAAATAACTAACACCCATGCCTGAATGTGGGTGCCCTTGATCTAGCGTTGGTGGTCGCCCAAGGGGATTGGTTTCCCGTGTGGGATGATTTTAAAGCACGGTTCTTTTCCAAAATTCGTCGTTCGAGTTCCTTCGACCAGTTATTATATATAATTATATTTTATATATATATATATATTTTATTATATATTATATATTTATATATATATTTATATATATTATACAACAAGGATTATCTTTTCACCA